>NNCF01128822.1:41262-146586 GCA_002313205.1 Laupala kohalensis | reverse complement strand
TATATATACAGACTAAATACAGAATTATATATATTTAATAATCGGAGTATATAGAACTATTTACTGTAAGTGTGTAAACGAGTATGTTCAGTGAGGCAAAGTTTGCTTTCATAAAAATAAATAAAAAATTACATTTCTATAAAACTTTTAGGTGCATCCATTGTTCATTTATGGTCAAAAGTAAAACTCAATTCTAGTTTTTTGAAAAACAGTTTTCGAGAGCACAACCTGCAGTTTTGATTCAATATGTACTTCAATACATTGCAGTTGTGTGTTTCGGAATTCTTTTCTGCGCATGAGTGTGTAAGTCGAGTGGAGATCAGTATAGATTAATTTCCGAAGAAGCAAAAAGAAGCGGGGATGACCGATAAATTCTTTTTAAAATTTTCCGACGCTTGGTGGACATCCAACTTCTAAAACTAAATAGTTATTTCTAAAACTAAATATGTTTGCGAATCGTATTATAAATGTCGGATTTGACATAATGTGATTTTTCTGCTTACAATGATTGAGGGTAATTTGGCAAGACGTGAAGAGGATGGAAATGCTTTGCCTTCCCTCCGAGAGTCAGTCGCCACCGGGGCAAGGAATATCGGAAACTAGACGCTAATGGCTGTCACCGTGCTCTAGTGTCTTCGTCCAGATGGCTTGTGACACCCGCAAACCGTGACCTCTCGACTGTGGCTGGGGAAGAGACATCGTGGATATTATGCAGGCAGCCCAATGGCTGTACATTATCTTTCTGTTTCCTCGATCGAATGTCAAATGCTTCTTTTGCGACTGAGCATAATGAGGGAAAACTTCTATATATTGGTTGTCGATTCGAAGTAGTCTTCGAATAATGATGGAAGTCCGTGTGACTTTTACGTTTACGAAATAGCTGAGTCGCCTGATGGAAAATTCGTTGCTGACATGTTTACGTTATAAATGATCAGAAATTGTATTATGTAATATTGGTCTGAGTACGTTTTTTTTTTTTTTTTTTTGAGCTATTTTAGAGCATTGACTTAAAAATTGTGGGGTTATTTTGGACACTTCATTTTAATTTTAATCAGCTTCCAGTGAAATATCGTAAAAAATATTCTCTTGAAATATTTTGAAGAAGGAAATGATGGGGTATTTAATTTTTTTTTGCTACAAACTATTTAAAAAGTTGAACGTATGTATTGGATTCTTATTTTAGAACCACGCATGAGCATATTAACGGAAAACCGTGCCTGTCTTAAAACCGATCTTTTGTTTTATTAGTTTCTTTCAGAAAAGACAATTATTTATTTCAGTATGAAGTCATTTTTATACCATCTTCAAATTTGGTGCATTTGATTTCAAAAGGTTCTTAAACATTTTTTTTTCAAATGTTGAAAAATTCCTATTTTCAGATTTAAAAAATATTTTTGTAAATATATTTTAAATTTTGTATGTATTGTAACGTAAACAAGTTTGAAAGCTTGTAATTTAAAAGCTTATAAAAGTTTTTAGAGAATGGCACTAATTATAGTTTTATGTGAAATAGTTTTGAAGATATATACAATTAAATATTTGAAAACGCGGTACAAATTGCGCTAATTTCCAAATTTTTAAGATTAATAATTTGAAATGGGATGGACGGTAAAATTCACAATTTTATGTTTATCATGTAAATCAATATTACCTCCAATATACAAAAAAGAGTTTGGAGACATGAAGGTTCAGATTATGTCTGTCATCAACGTGGAAATCTTTCTGGTGAATAATCTTGAAATACTGAATTTTCTAACTTGAAACCTTCAAAAGTTATGCCAATGAATAGTGAAACATATCAGCGACCCTGTAATGGGAATGGTATAAATTATCAGCGAATATTGATTGGGGGATCGTGAAAGAACGAATCTTCGACGTAATGTTCAGGATATGGATAAAAATGAAATTACATTACATTACGAGTGACTAATACTACCCCAAAATGTTTTGGAGATTTTGGGGTAGTAGTAGTCACTCGTAATGTAATTGTATTTCTTTTTCGTATAAGAAAAGGTCTGCTGTAAGCAGGAAATGCATTCCTTTGATTCTTGATGCGTGCGATTTTCTGATGTCTTGTACCGAATATTTATGTACCTTGTCCAGTTGGAAAAAGCATGGTTTCTTCAAATGATACTTAATTTAGAATTAATTAACTACAGAGTCTGTGAAATATTTGTACCACAAAATTTACAGTCTTAAAAATTGTAAAACTAATTATAAATGCACGTGGAATGTTTGTTACACGTAATAATAGGTAACATGGAAAGATTACCTTCCTAAACTCTGAATAAATTTCTGTTGTTACAGAAGCCGGTGATCGGCGTGTTTGTGTATTCAGCAATAGTGAGTATTCATTTCACAAATCTATGCTTTTCAATCCATTTTTGTGAATTGGTTTATAATTAGATTTTGTTCTTCTTTATCGTGGCTTCAAATTTGTATTTCCACTTAGTATAAAATTGATAATCATCCAGAACTGCAATGTTCAAAGGTTTGTCTATTAAAGGGGCATTCAGGAATTTATTAATAATTGAAAACTATTTGTAAGTGTATTGACCTCTATGTGGTCATACGTAGTTTGTAACTGTTTTTTGTTTGTAAATTTGTTTTATTTGTTGTTGTTTTTTTAAATTTTATTATTCTAAATATTTCAACTGAATTGAATTTAGTTTTTGTATTTCCTTTAACTTTTCAATTTGGTCAGATGATATTAATATTTAAATTGAAAGTATTTGAATCGCGAAAACCAATGGAGAATGCTTCTTTTTCTCTACATGCTGTGGTGCATTTACTATTTCTTACATTTTCCAGTATCTGAATTTTCTATTGGAGCACAATTTTTCTACTAAAATTAATCCAGGAATCAATCTCCTGTTATTTTATTACATCTTTTTGTTAATTGCCCCTACAATCAATCTTCCGCTTTGTCATCTATCCATTTGATTTTCTTTTAAGGTATTCATTTTTTTCTTTTTGTGTAAATAATTTTCATCTTATATCTAGCTTGTCTGATAGTTAATTGATCAAAATCTATGTTGTAATTGTGAATTGAAATTTCTTCCTATTGAAGTGGGATGAGTAAATACTATATACGCAAAAACCGTCGGCAGGTATACCTGGGAATGTTGCCTCTAATATTTGAAAAAGATGTCTTACTTTAAATATGTATGCGTGGCCGTTTAGAGGAAACTCAACGGATATGCGTATTAAACTGAGTGGACCGTGTAGAACGATCCTTCCAATTTATTGGGCTGCACAAAATGTAATATTGTTGTATAAACTAATTAAATACATAATGAATTGTGGTAGAATTGTTGTATAAAAGAAGAAAACAAAACGATGACACGAGAGAAACTAAGGACGAATTTCAAACATACATTGATGAGTACCAGAAATATGGGATGTGATATAAGCTTGACAGGCGGTTACACGTCCACTTCAACGCTAGTGGGGACAACACTTCGTGAGGACAACTAACAAGGGGAGGTCGTGACTTGGGAAATTGATTTCGGGGTGGATTCTAGTATACCCTAAGGGTCATCTATTGTCAAAGGAAGAATGTGCAATAGCCTGCCAATTCTAAGAGAAAAGCATATCGTTTTATGTAAGAGTATTAAGCAATAAACCCTAGTTTTCAACGGTGCAGTAGGCGTAATCGGTAGAGTGCTTATCCACCGCACAAAGAGCTGGGGTTCTGGATTCCTTAAAGTGTTTTTTTTTTCTTTTTTGTAAAAATATTTTATTAAACTCAATTATTTCAGAGTACTGTAAATAAAAATTTCACCATAATTTTACGAATACTCATTAAAATGAAATTTTAGTATACCTCGCTAATTTTTTAAATTACAACCGTAACTTGTTAAAGTAAATTACTGTCATTAAAAATAAATTTTTTTAAACTTACTGTAGTAAAAACCTTCAAGTGACCGATACTATAATAATTCCCAGCTGTCATACATAAAATCTTAAAACGTGTCTGTTTCTTGAACTATGTAGTAAACAGTGTGTTTCAAATCGTTCTTTTCAAGTTCCAAAGTAATGCTTTAATATTGTCGTACCTTCTGCAAATAAAGAAATTGCTATTGATTGATAAGGTGAGGAAGAAATTACGAAAGACTTTAGTGTGATTTCTCAAAATTGAGATAAAAAGATGCAGTTGTTAATTACCAAAGATTGCTAGAAGAAATAAGTTCATTGCTTCAGAATTTTCAGCGGGTTAAAAATAAATTCGTTTGTGAAGAACTCATTATTAATAATTAAAGTAATAATTTTCTTTACAATATAATAAATATTATCAATGCAATCATTAATTTTATTTAAAATACTTTTACAAGAAAAAAAGTAACCACCGTCAAGGAGTACGGAACCAAAGTATTTTGCATTGCCCTACTGCAACGTCGAGATTAGATGTTGATAGCGTAACATATACATGGAGATGAAAACTTTGGGAGCTTTTTTTTCTTGGAATTGGCTTGCTATTGCGCTTTCTTACTTTGACAATCGGTGACCTTTAAGGGGTACTCCAATCGTACGATTTCCCATTCCCCAAGTCGCGACCTCCTCTTGTAAGAGATGTTGTCCACCCATAAAATTAGGATTCAGACAAAAGACAGGTATATATTAATGTCTTGTAATGTCGAAACATGCTGACCAGACTAATTGAAAAAACATCCAGTAGCTCATATACAAATATCTTCGTTCACTCAACACATTGTGCATCGGTGTGTCGACTTGAAAAAGCTACGTCGCGCGTTTATTAATATCTAAGATCAAGGAAATGATGGTCTTATCAGCTCGTCCGATTACATAAGCTCGGCAGGAAATTTTGGAACAACTTGACCAGTTTTTAGATGTATGTTGAAAAGTGAGAAATTTTGCATTTTACCATCTGATCTACCAATTGGGTATTGTTTTCCATTAGAAGAAAAATACGTAGCAGATTGAAATAGTCTGGATTGTGGATTATACGGGGCATTTGATATCGAAAATCAAGTTGTTGATTTTGAAAGATATGTAAATAAAATATAAAAGCGAGTAGTCAGAACTTGATAGTCCACCTCAAAATTTCGATGAACTGAGGGGGGGAAATTGCTTTTTTTACGATTTTTTAAAACATGTGAACTCTGCTTCATTAATTCCAAATTCACTACCTGCGAAAATTCTCGTTACTGGAAATAAAAACTCACGAAGTTTACACTTGTGTGATGTTCAGTAAACCCGGTTGAACTACTTGTATTTGGTCATAACATTAAAATATAAGATACAAAATTAAGTGAATTCACGTTTTCTGCTCTCCGGATTTTCGCGGGCTGCTTAAGGGAAGCAAAACCCCCTGCTCGGCTGCATGCGCTTGCCTCGATTTTCTCATGGTAAACATAACCTTAACAAAATATTGAGACGTACGGAGCACTCTCTCGCTCTTGACTCGTCAACTATTTATCTGTAGGACGTGTCTTCTTCGTCTGGGACATGATCGTCGTGTATACTTGCGGGCGTAGAGCTGAGCGCGTGACCTTGACAGAAAACCCTGTGTCTGGCCAGGGCGCGCTTGTGAAATTAATAGTCTTAAAAACATCTCTAATCGATTAATGCAAACTTTTTGAAATGGGTTTTCTGTTATAAGATGCGTACGGTGTTCAATAGAAGTTGTAACGACTCATACAACCTTTGGCTGAATTCGAAGTATGCATTTTGTCTTGTTTGGATTTATTTAGCCTACGGTTGCCATCAAATCTAGTACAACAAGATCGAAAACCCCGGGTTTTGGAACTAAAACTCGGACATTGTTATGTAAAATGATTTCTATCCTTCACAACAATAAAATATTTCACTTATTATTACGTGTCATTAATTGAGTTTGAATAAAGAGTTATTTTCATGATAAGAAACATTCACTTTGAAACAAATGAACTTGAAATAAATTAAGTGTTGTAGATACTTTTCTGTAAAGAAAAGAAAAATAACTTACATATTCGCTTAAAGAAAAAAAGTTACAATTTCATTTTTCTCATAAAAATCAAGAATTGAAGTGACAAAACACTGCAGAACATGAGATAACTGTTGTTACATAAATACTCATCTTGAAATTCATGGAGTAATTGTAGCTTACGTAATAATACGCATCGCTTTCGACATGTCGAACCCGACGATCAGTTTTCGTTTCTCAGGTTAATAAAAAGAAAACTCGGACGAAGTAGAAAACCGCTCCCAGAAGGTCCCCGGACACCCTTCGAATTAGGACAATCCCGGGGAAACCGGACGGATGGCAACCCTATCTAAACCTCTTCAGTTTCTTGTAATAATGCTTCTAGGATTGTTGAATGTATTTTGCCTATCGCAGTTACTCCCTAACGTGATAAGAGTGTAAGGTGTGATTGCAATCCACTTAATAAGAAATTATCATTATCCTGAATTACGTATATTTTACTGCTAACTTATGTTAAAAAATGTTTTGTATGTTCTATTTGCAAATTGAAGCAATGAAATTAATTCGCAATGTTAGATTCTTTTGTTTGAAAAGGTGTTCTATATATACAATAACCAAAAGTCTCCGGCGTATCAGCTTACTTCTCTGACAATTTAAATAACTTTGGTTATCTTTACGTGCATATATTCAAAGCTTCAAACTGAGCGCTTAGAAGACATTTTTTGTGGATCAGATTTATCGGAAATCCACTGTAAGTGAATAACTATGTAATTATATGAGCATTAACGCGTCTAAATGGCTGTAATTCTGCGAATGTCCCGAAAGATCAAATTGAAATCTCGATTACTGCAGTACCTGTAAGGAGAGTAACGCTGATGAGTCTGCTGACCATTTGACGCTTTTGATTGGTGTTCCCATATTGTGCCTTTCGTGTCCCTCCACTTTCAAAATAGTCTTCCATCTAAACTACGGATCCTTTACAACTCACGTATTTTGTCACACAACGTGTTAGGAGCAACAGCATTAAGAACACAGCAAATTTTGTTTGTGAATTAGACCTAGAATATGTCGCTAACATTACAACCACCGTGGAAAAGCAAACCAAAAATACATCGAAATAGGACGGTTGTGTACTTTATCTCTGTAATTTCGTCATAACCCGGAATTTTTTCCGGTTTTCCTTCAATAAGTAATGCTGGTTGAGTGCACAGGATTATTAAGAGTTTATTACACAGTATGAATTGATTTACGTACACGTATTGAGATATTTTTACATCGTGCTACCACGACTATTATTCATTAACATTTGGAATTCTCAGGCATCTCTTAAGCTCCGTCCACATTGAAAGTCGTTCTTTCGGCGCGGTTATATAACAGCGTTGCCCTGCAGTGTGGTCGCGCCTTTAGGAACAAAATGATCAACGTTACTCTCTTTATAGGTACTCTATCAATTACTATCCCCCCTCAATTACTATAGCCATTCGTTTTGTATTTCAAGAACAGTTTGCAACATTCCAAAACCAATGAATTTTGATTATGGCATTTTGGTCCCCCAGGAGCTGGTGTATCTGTCGACCAATAAATACCCCGTCGTCTGATGGCAGTACGTAGTTTGAAAGTCCGGGCACGAACAATCAAATAAGCATTTATTCCTTTTTCTTCATTTTTCAGAAAGTCATTATGTTCTATAGTAGCTTCACTAGTTTGCTAGGGTTCTCTAGAGCATAGTATGACCTACTTCTTTAGACTGTCAAGAAAGAAGTTTATCGTTACCAATCGTACGCGTTATTTACAAGTAGTGTATCTAGTGCGCGAGGCTGCTATCCCCTCACAGCAACTGAGTAGGATCATGATGTTAACGAAATCTTCATATTTCATTCGATCACGGTAACAAATGACGTTTGGTACTCGTTTTGTCTTGAAACAAATTTCGTTATTGGAACTAATTTCTTGTGCACCTTATTTGAATCACCTGAATAGCCTACCTTCTGGCATTCGTCGCAAGAACAGACGAAATCCTCAATATACTTATAGCAATTAGGCCAAAAGAAATATTTACATATTTTGTCGTACAGAGATATAGCTGGAGAATCACTGAACAGGCTCTTTTGTATAGTTTCAAGAAAATAAAAAAATGAATTATTATTATAAAGAATAGTTCGTCAGAATACATCTTCAATAAAACAATTTGATTATTTTCAGACTTATTTTTGTTTAACACAGTTTTAAAAGCAACGTTTCGACTGTGGACACAATCCTCATCAAGTAAATAAGTTTTATATTACAAAAAAAATCAATTATCAAAACAATCATTAGAATCATAAAACAAACAAACATCCGTCCCCATAAGAGAAGTCAAAAACTGTGTTAAACCAAAAAAGTCTAAAAGCGATGAAAATGTTTTATTTAAATTGAATTATATCGTAGGGATAGTTGACAGTCTTTGATATTTGGTGTCTGCGTAGAAAATATTATGAATAAAATCGTATTATGTATTTCATGTAAGTATTTAATTCGTAATAATCCTCCTTTGTCCTGAAAATGATGAACTGTGAAATTTATATTATATGGATGACATGAATGAAATACCGGGTGATGGAGTGATCGGAATACTTGGGGTAATATAATAATAATAATAATATTGTGTGGGTCTTGGCTTCCGATTATTGTGGGTTCCGACGACGGGGATTGAGAAATTCCGATCCACGTGTCGCGCTAGTAATCCGCCGGCCTCGACCGAATAGAACCCGCTCGGACATCGATGCCAACATTGTGGGGCGTATCGGATGCAACTAATAAGAGTGATTTAGTTAAGAAAAGAGAAAGCAGTCTTTGTATAGTTAGAAATTGGCAGGTTTTATTGACGCTTTTTATTACAATTTTGTTTGATATTATATGATTTGTATTGTATTAATGGTAAAATTGAGAGACGTTGCACGAATGAAAACATTTAGTTGTTTGTTTTAAGGGATTAAGAAATATATTACTACCCCTTATTTTATTGGATAAATAAATTTAATACTACCCTTATTTTGGGATCTCCCCCCTGATTTTTTACATCATGTACCACCGCCTTTTTTCAAAATTTTGTTCTCATTGTGTACGCCTGGCAAATAAATTTACTCTTAGCATTTAATCTGATATCGAAGGAGACAAACATCTTTGTGCATTTCCTTGCTGTAACCATGCCATCATTGGTAAACTTCCTCTCCGCTGATTTTTCTCCCATCCTTTGTGCTCCTATCCGGCTCGGTTGCAACTGGAATTCACGTTGTTCCTTACTGTGCTACATTTACGTTCTTCCCTCTCCTTTCTTTCGTGAAAAGATAGTTCTCTCTCCTTCCTTTCTCGCTTCACTTCCAATTCAATCTCTTTGACAGTTTCCGCCTCATACTTAGGAGCTTCCATTATCACCGCAATTAGTTCTGCCTTTGTTGCTCCTTCCCTGACATAGACGCAAAGTTCCACCGCGGTCTGTAGTAGTTTCTCCTTTCTAATTCTCTTAACGTATGCTATGGTTTCCAGTTTTCTCGTGTAAATCAAAATCACTATAATAAACCTTTCCATTCTAACCCTACTCCTCTATTACCACATTCGTTCTCATGACTCAAAATCTCAAGCTATAGATATGGAATCTCGGTAAATACCTTAAGAATAATCTTCTCCGGGATTATTTTGAAGTTCACCTATCTTACTATAGCTTGAGTGTTCGTGACCCATCGCTATTTCTTACGATTAAATGTTTTCTATTTTTATGTGGCTCTATCGATGTGTTTTTATGAAAAAATCAGGTTTCTACGACCAATTAGATGATTTTTTGGTTATCGCACCATAACTCCAGTGTATGAAGTATTGTGCCAGGATTAGAATTCATTGAATCGTGGAAATGTGTTATCCCTTCTTTCTCGTCTGCCTTGCTTCGCTGCACTCAAATACCAGCTCTGTCACCACTCTTTGTAGAATTTCATAACAATGTGCTTGGTATTTATTAGAAGGTAATCTGCATCTTCATCTTTGATTTTCCCACTGCCTCTAGTCACCAGTGGTAGCTCTCTAGAGGTTTTCCTCTAGAACCGAGATCTTAACTTTTCATGGACGTACTCTAGAGTTCTCTTTATAATGTAGAGGTGCGTACTGCTTTCTCATTTCTATTAGTAAGCGGTAAGAATATAGCATTAGGATTCAGGAATTAAGTATTTGAATTTTCTTTTTACGTTCCTAATTGTGGAAGCTATTTTATTGTGTTACACAAGAAATATCTGTGAAATGTAAGTAATCTAAATTATTAGATCGTACTGTTTGAGAAGCCTTCTTCATAATTTTCGCTATCCGCCCTTCCATTTTCTTCTTTCATTTGACACGAGATAATTTCATTTCTTTCTTGTGTTCATGAATATTCTCAAACTGAGTACAGTTTGTAGCTTACGTCTTGGTACCGCATGGGTTTCTTGAAGGCATCTGAAATAGGAAATTGCTCCTGTCACATTGCTGTTGTAAAAATATTAGTCCAGGTAAAAATAGCCTTTCCAACACTTAAAAGATTCTAAGCATTCGTACGAGGAATGCACCGTCCTATCAAGCCATATCTCATAGTAAAAACCGTATTGAGACGAGGATCAAAAGTTGGTCTCAAGTTGTTTATTCCTGTAATTTCTCCTGTGTTGCATCGAAACTCATGTCTAGTATGTTGGAGAGTGGTAAATTTGCCCAAAATATCAGTGATCTTTTCAACACTGATATTTCATGGATTATTGATTTTAAAGATTGAAGTGAAAAAAAGGTGATAATAAAGAGAATGGAATGCAGCAATAAAGGGAAGTATAAAACGACGAGGTGAACTCTTTTGACATTAATGCAGTGGGAGCAAATTAATATATTTGCATGTACCTAAAATATATTTTTCCCTCTTATTTACAAATCTATTTTGAAAGTATTGTGACCACTGTGCGTTGAATGTAATTTCTTCCTATCAATTTTATGCGACAAACTGTCAAGAATACGATGGGACATTTAATGAAGGCAATCGTACATTTATTAAAGTTTCTTGAATCTATTTACTCTCTGATTCTCTAAAGTATGAAGAAGGACTAACGAGGATGGACATTACCAATTCTCTTTTGAAACACGAATGCGCTCTATCCACAATTTTCAACTGCTTCTTTTTTAGTGCTTTGCTTCTGGAACGAGGCTATTTCTTTCTTACCTAATATGAGAAATAGCGTTTACTCATTTTAATAAAAATTACTGAACTGTCATATTCTTTTAATTATTGAAATCTCGTTTTAATCACTCTCAAGTGCATTAACGGGTGGTTCTGCTGTCTTCATTCTTTAATTAATCCTTAATATCTCATCCTGGCGTTAATTACTATTGGAATCACAAAAATTATTAATTTTTTATGAACCGTATTAAATATCCATCTGTGTTGTAGTTTTTGCACTTAATGATATTTGAAATTCAAATTTGCAATTCTTTTTCCTCCGAGTTTTTATGCGGAGTTTTCAGCGTTTGCGATGCCACTTCATTATGTTCTGCAGAATTTTGCAGTGTGTTCTAAATTTCCTGTTATTGCAAGTTGAAGTTACGACTTTAAGGTAGCTTTCAACCGTATATTTCATCTTAAAGAACTCTGTTGATAATTTGAGATCTATTTATCCGTAGAGAAAATGTTCTTCTATTGAAAACTCCATGGCCTCTTGTAGGTAAGGAGCTGATGTTCAGGTTGAGTGAACATTGTATCATCCGTTGAAACCCGTATAAGGACATTTATTTTCATGATAATCAATTGAGAAAATATGTGGTGTAATTTCATTCTATTACGTTACTAAGGCGGAACAGTCTGACTTTCTGAGACCAAAGTCATCCTAAAGTGTCGTGAGAATCACTTTTGCGAAATAGTGTGATTATTTCTCATTATTATGAGTCGATTAGGCAAAATGTGTGAGTGGCCTGCTTTCGAAAGAATACGATTGAATGATAAAGTGAGTATTTTTTTTCTTTTTGTAGAATCTTCGTGAAAATGATTCAGTTTTTATTATTATTCCATTTACCCACTAGTTCACGATATGAAATCAGTGGAGATTTACTTTATTAAAGTATCTACATCGAAGAGATTATGAATGGAGTTATTAATTATTCCGTATCTTTCTTAGAGAAACCGTTTTACCGATTTTGACCGAATTGCAAAAGCTTATGACTCGCGTGGTATTCAACATTTTTCATTTATATGAAACAATTATTGTACATTTGTTCAAGATTCTTTCTCAAATATTTAGTGGAGAAGAAAGATGAATTTCTAATAATTTAATTCCAATATTTTTTTTACATTTTAATTTACTCTGGAAAGTAGTGAGAAAAATATAGGAATGGAAGATTTTGACAGAAATACCTTTTGGCTATTGATATCGAAAGATAATTTTATTTCGTTTATGGACTAGATGAGGCAAATTGATGTCCAGAAGTGGTAATGCTTATCATTCCAAGTTCCTCCGTTAAGTGTCAAGAACAAATTAAGTTAAACAATTTTTTTAGATAGTTTTGTTACTGCCATTGTGTAAAATTAAAAAAAAATCAATATGACAAAATGAAAACCGTGATTCACGAATATGAAACTTCATTAGTTTTCTTGGAGTTTTTAAGACATTCTCCGTAAAATCACGGAAATTTTGGATGGTATAATAACTTCATCAATAAAGAGTATTGGAAACTTCATCGATTGTTTATACTTTAAGAGTTGTTGTACGACATTGTTTCTGTATTATGTCTTATCGTTGGATGACAATGAGGCACAGAACACTCATCAGTTTGTGGTACTTTTGTCAAGAATGTGCGTTGGAAGAATGCGTTTCTCCCTCAAATTAATGACATAAAATGAAAATGGGAAAAATATCTTGTGGTTACTACGTTATGTTCTCTTCAATTGTGTTAGGTTATGTGTTGTAAGATTAAAAAAGTTCTGATGTCTGTTTATAATTTTAACTTTGCAATTGAACTATCAATTACATTATGTCATAATATTTGTGTTATTGATTTTTATTCCATTTCATTGCGTGCATTTCTGGATTTCGATGTCGTTTATCGAGTGAAACAGAGCGAAGGGAAATTGGGCGGAAAAGTCTCAGATAACGAAGAAAATGGAGTTCCTTTCAGACAATTCAAAAAGCTGTTCATTTCCGTTTCATTGGGGATAGCGGGCTGAAGAAAATGTGAAAGTAGATTTTCGAGTTCTGTTCTGGCACTTTCTTTCGTCATTTGTGCGATTATTTAGACATGGAAACGAATGATGGTCCATTGAGACTATCTCGCAACGTACCTCTCGCCTGTGTTCAAATTTCTTAATTTTCGCTGTGTTCCCTTTAAGAAACAGTGTCCAATTCGCATTCGTCGGAGCGCGCTCCGCGGCGCCTCGTCTCCTCGGCGCGGCGCCACCACCCTGACGGCGCGTGCGACGCTTTGCGAGTCGCCTCTGCAACTCACGCTGATCCCGAAACCTCTGTTTTACAGAGTACTTGATAATACCAGGGACGTGTGCATCGAACGTCCGGGCAAGTTCATCTAGCGAATAATTAGAGCGAGCGCTACTCTTCGGTTTGCGTCAGATTCCCTCTTATATTCGATGAAATCTAATTGGTTTTCCGTATTAGTCCGACTTTTGAGCATGCATGTTGACTTCGCTCTCCTCTTCGGGCACGGCTCCCTTTCCACTCCCGGTTTCGCGTATGCAACGAGATGCCGTTTCGTTTTCGCTGCGTTGTGACATCGTATTAGATTACTAGAAATGTTATTTACACAGCTTCCGCAACGCAAGCGGATATAGGCGGACTTTAAATGTTTAATCAATAGAATTATTACGAGTTGTCACGTCGAGCGAAATTAACATTGCTGGTGTCTTCATATTGAGGTCGGTTCATGTAGATGTAATTAACCCACTCTGTTGTTACCCATCGTGCAATGCGTTCATTAAATACGTGTATGAACATGGCGACATACTAAGCTAAATTTGAAACAGATCGTCGCACGCTAGAGTGTTTTGAAGTTAATTCTACTTAATACCTTGGATTTAAGGTTTACCTGCCACCCGTAAATAATTATTGTTGAATTTGGCGTCGAATAGATTAACTCTCTGACGCGGTCGAGCCATAGAAAGAATCTGTGGTAAATTTAGATTTTGACTGTATATCTTTTATTCCCGCTCTTGGAATTAATATTGCGTCGGATCTAACGTGTTCGTGCTTCGGCTTCATTGACCGAATAGTTTTATTGCTCGTCTTCCGAGCTTTGTAATAGCTTCAAACGTGAACTCCGTGACCAGTTCTCGCGTACTTCCCGAGAAAAAGCAATTCGTTGTTGAGTTCATGGGAAGCATATCGTGCGCTGGCGTGGCGTTCACGCACAACCTCTGCATTAACAGACTATTCTTTGTGGTAGCTATCCAATGATTGATAGAAAGTTATCTCTGACGTGTTCGTCGTATGATTCACTGCACGGGATTTAATAATTTCCCCACACGAATGGTGTGATTTTTTCACGCACTTTAGTGAAGATCTCTGAAATTCAGTGTAGGGCTTAAATTATTAATTGTGAATGTGATTCATTTATTATGTGATATGACTATTTATTCTTTAAAGTTATTTTACTGTTTAGTTTAACTTCAAAAAATTGTTTAAAGAAATAATATTTCGTAATAGTACTCTGCAAAAATAGTGTTGGTTATACAGGTATTGTAAATATCAGATAAAACTGTGAAAAGCATTTTTTCATATACGGTCTTAAAATCACATTGGTTGGTGAAACAAAATCTTTGTTTATCAGTTTATAGCTTTTATTACCCTGTAGATCAATACTAAATTAATATCTTACGTGTAATGAAAATCGCATCTTCGGAGGCCACATAAATGGGATCCACTTAACGCGTTAAGAAAATATTAAATTGTTAACAAACTATTGTCAAAAACAGGGTTCGATTGAAGGTATTTTTGGGTTTGGTGGTATAGTTTCTAAATCCGATGATTTGAAGTCATCTATTTCAACTAAACCGAATTTCAACTAAACCAAATTGTCTCGGACAATATTAATGAAGCAACATTTTCGATTCAATTATTAAATGTTGCTTCGACATCTACCCTGAAAGTTTGATCAGGAACATCGGGTGAACATTAGGTCGTGAGTGGAGATGCTATCGTGGTTGATTGACAAACCCTGAAGCACTTACCGTTTGCGTTCGTTTTGTTTGAAGCCCTTTCTGCGTGAAGATTTTGGAATTGCATTCAGATTTTCTTCTATTCCTCTGATTTAAGATTTGATTGTAATAATAAATCGTGAATTTAGTGTTATTTCAATTCTTATGATTTGTAAACACTATACTCAGAATAATTTATATTTCGATAATAATTCGTACATTTAAAATAAATTTGTTGTGTTAAATTACAAACATGTTGATGCTCTATTAGTATTATAACTCGTAGCTAACTTTCTATCTTATCTAGGAATTATTGCTAAATTTTTTCAATCCGCCTCTACCTTCGGACCCTTGATCGGAATTGATGGGATGGTTCCTTGCTTGCTTCCGGAGAGTAAATTAGTTTATTGTTCTCCACGTGGTCATACGCAGATTCTACAGCTTTTTTAACAATAAATTTATCATAAATTATACGATTTAAGTTTAACTTTTTATTGATAATACTAACGGAGAATAATGAGAATTTGTCCGTCGATTTTGAGAAATTAAGAATGATTGGATCATTCCATATGAAGTAAGGGAATATCGTTAATAATGAATTATTAATTATACTAGTATGTCATGGCGATAGCTTCAGTACGCATTTTTATTGCATTGATTTGCTGGTCGGGATGTACGATACAGAACAAAAGGTAATGATATTTTTGGTATATCATTTTTAAGTAAATAATTGTCAATTATGATATGTGAAACTAATAAGTGACATTTAAAATTGCTGTCTTTATTGATATGAAGGGTTTGAGAGTTCTTAAGGACTACTTTAGAACGTGGATTCCCAAAGTTTTTGCCGCGTTGACCACGTGCTGATTTTTTTCTACTTTCCCCTGCCTGCCTTATATTGATTTTTATTTGAAAATTCATCAACTTCATATGTGTTTTAGACGCGTAACATTGACCTAATAACTGTAAAAGGGTTTACTGTTGAATCTAGAATTTTAAAATAAAAAACAGTTATACAATTATTTACGAACGCGACACGAAATGCAAATCTATTAACATGTTTAAATATGTAATTATTATTAATTGTTGGAACTAATTTAATCATCAAGATGATAACAGAAATACTTCTTATTAATCTATTTGTATCAATACCACTACGAAACTAATTGATTAAAAGATTAAGAATCAAAATTTGGTGATTGTAAAAATAATGTGAGAAAGAGATGAGGGCATGAAAGTGTTTATTAACTAGCGTTTTGAGCTTCTGAAAATAGAAAATCCATGACGACGATTTATTTATTCCGAGAATCGAAATCGATTTATTCTAGTGAAACAAGTACTAGTATGCTTAACGGACGTCTTTTTTTCAGATTTTTGCATTAATATGAACCATTGAAATTATTATGAGCTCAATCGGAGGGGCTGTTCGAAAATATAATTTTTACAAAATATTTATCAAAAGAGGGGGAAAGAGATGTATGATTTGTTTTAAAAGAATAGAGCCCTATTCTTCTACAACAATAATACCCATGGGCGATCGATACCACCATCATTTGTATTATACGAAACTTAATGTGCAAGGGAAACAAAGGGTTATTTGTTTTAACTATTCCTTAACATTTGTTTTACCTACTTGTTGCTTGTATAAAGATCCTTAATACATTAAGGATCAACCAGTGAAATAATTCCGATTAATCTTTCAATCTTTGCATGCGCTAATGTGCAATTAACATCAATTAGAACTGGTGCCATAATAATTGTACATCACTCTGGATACGAGTTTCAGAGAGTTCATGCATCTGTTCATCCCCTGGTGGGGTATTTGAACTTCAGTCGTTCTTCAATATTATCTACTCTAATATGAAACAATTTTAATTCAACTTTGCTTGTTATCTCATATGAAAAGCTTAAAAAGAACGTTTAGAACACGTAGAAAAAGTATTTGGGAATTTTGGACGCATTGTTAGTTAATGTTAAAAGAAGATTTGAAGTAAAAACAATGATTTAAAAAAATCGTTTTTTAAGTGGTGCGAATACGCACTATAGGCGCAAAATGGGTATAAGTATTTTGTGTTGGGCAGTCCATTCTTGACCTAATGAACGTGAAACTCAGATGAATGTGTAATTTTCGTCGCGTTTCTTCTGTTCTTTGTAGTCATTACTGGTGCATTGTATGAGGGTTGTATTACGGCTTTTGGCGATCCCTGATGTTTCCTTTTACTTGATTTTATTTCCTTCAAAGGTTTGAACAATGATTTTCCGTTAGATTTAAATTTCGGTAGTTACGAATTTTCTCTGTTCTTCCTTACTTTGTTTTTACGCAGTCATTTAGTAGTGAATGAACTTCTGGATCATTTTCTGATGAAAACCCCGTTGTTTTTACAATTTGTGAACTACTTTTTATGAGAGGGAAAATATCTTCCGGGAAGAATGAAAAAGCAATGAAAATAATTTAACCTAAATATTAATGATACGTGCTGTGTTAACGAGAGTTAAATATATTTAATGTAACAAAAATTTATTAACGACTGATGGAAGTTTGTAATTATGATCGTGTTTAACTGTTATTGTTGAGCGAGAAGCATTAGCTCAAAATATTTCATTTTCAGTATAGATTCAATAACGAGGTTTTACTGTGGTAAATTTTTCCCACGGTGTCAGTGAAGTTAAAATTGAAACAAGTATTGGAAAGTTTTTAATTCTCTTTTGTTATCGACCTTCTTTAAAGAGAGTTTAATCGTCTGGTACTCAAAGTCGAGGAATTAATGGAGCTGTTATATGGAAGGGACGGTCAAAAAAGTTTACACTTCTGGATGTAGTGATTGAAAAATGTTGTTACGTGATACACATATTGATTTATTACATAACACTAAAGCCAATTAACGCTAAGAGAGGACGAAAGACCTACTTCCACCGAATAGACGTTTATCGAAATTCAATGAGCATTATCGAATTTCGATGTGGACTCTCTTCGTAATTTTGTACTCGTGTATTATTTACTGTTGTAACGTAACTGAGTAAAATAATATCAAACAAAATACATATAGGGTATTTCTCTTGTTTTTTACAGTTTTAATATAGAGAAGGTGGTGAGATATACCTTGTTTTTAATATGGAACTCTGCGATATTTTGACCGGGAGGTGTTACACTCGCGCATTTAGCGGAACGTTACTTTTCCCTTGAAAAAGTCAATTTTCAATTGTCACCCTTTGTCCGTTGGGAGTGAGGAAGCTCTTTTTGATTTCGGATGTTCCAAAAACTTTTCGAGGGGTGTGTTTCTTCAGTTATTGTGAACTCTGTGCTGTCAGTAGCCTGATGTTTGCTTTGTTAAGGAGTAGACCCCCTGCCGTATCCATGGCGAACAATTTCAGATTCTTCTAATTTAGATCCATGACAAGTTTTATTTTTACTCAGCGATGTTGGAAATATACCCTGGAGATGGCAACGTAGAACAGAGAGGTTTTTAGTGTATCAGCGCACCAAGCTTTTGGAAAACGAATAATTCAACGTACAATATTTAATCATTTTCAGCGAAAAAGATAGTAAGTACGTTTATTTTTATTAGGATCCGCTAATGTGAAATATGTATGGAGGTATTAACATTTGGCATTGCTTTGCTTTAATCAAAGCCTTCACTTATCTTATTAGTACATTGTTTAAATAAAAACTTGCTTTTAAAGAGGTTTTTTAAGTATTATTTTATTTTGTACTTTTTAGTATTAGAGTTTATTTGTCATAATAATTAATCTTGCTTGTTCATTTGTTATACTTAAAATACTTTTAAAACACGAACTTCTATTAATATAAACAAAGAGCATAAATTATATAAAATCCGTCAGATAAACCTTCCGATAGCATAAACATCTTTTGAGAAACGATCGTAATGATAAGATACGAAGTTAAAACGAAAAGCATAGGTTACGCAGTGCGTTACACTTATATGAGACAGACGGATTGTATTGCAGGGGAAGCTTCGCCGCGAGTTATCTGGGAATAAAATCGTTATTAAGAAAACATCTTTTTGAAAGTTTTATTAGATATATGCATCGTAATATTGCATTGTCAGAGGGTTTGCATATGTGTGCCAAATTTAAGTTCAATCGGTTATGGGGAATTGGTTTAAAATTCAGTTGCAAGATTTGGCCCAAACTTACGAACTAACAAGTGAAGTTAAATAAAAGCTTATAGAAAGTAGATACAAAACATATTTTTGAGGAGAAAAAAGGGTATCAAGGTATCATAGTTCGAAAAAAAGTAATATTTTGAATGTTTTACCTACTTTCCTAAGGAAGAATCCATCCAAAATGCTAGAAGCATATTTGTCATAAAATGTCAAATGAGATAAATGTATTTGAAAATCTGTAGGCACCGTTTGAGAGATTACGTGAGAAATATCTAGAATGATTTTTGAAAAAGTGATCAAGAAATCAAAGATTTTTCCGTTTTCAGTTACTTTTATCTTGAGGTCTGACAATTTGCGTGACTACTTAGCTTTCTTAGTACTTATTCATAAAACCCGATTAAATTTTTTTGAACCAGGTTTTCAGAACAGTGCACACAAGTATAACCTAATTAATTTTAATACAGCTTACTTATTGAAAAGGGCTCTAATTACCTTGATGTTTGCGAGCCCTTAAGCCCTATTAAAAAATACTCATCGAAAGAAATAAAAGCTGAATTTAATTAGTTTATGGTGCGTACCTGTAACGTTCAGCTTTGCGAAAAACGTTTGTGAGAACTTTTGTCGTTCTCAATCTCTGAAGGTATTATTAACGTTATACATATTTGTAGTTTCATTTCATTGTCATTTCTCGTATGTTATGAGAGATATTCAAATTATCCGAACTTCTCCGAAACTCTTAGCACCACAAAATTGGTTATTATACTGTTAGGGTTTCTTTCCGTTTCCTGAACTGGCCTCCCCAGTGATTGCCAAGGGAGCAATTGTTGCCGAATTGCACCGTCAGTGAAATGTACCTCTACTCGCCAAAAAATTCATGCTTGCAAATTTAGTTTTGTGACATTAAAGTGCTCTTGAGGTGTCGAGGGAGGCACAATCTGTCTCACGCACACATAAGGCCGTTACACGTCATCATGGAAATACGAAAATTTATCTCGTGATACCCACTTTGTTATTCTGAAAACTGGAGTGTTTCATATTTTTCGATGTCTTGCTGCACAAAAATGAGAGGGAATATGAAAATGTGTTTACTCCGCAACCCTTGACATCTCAAAACAATTTTGATTAGCAAAAGATTTGTTACAACGTAGGGGGAAGAACGTTTTCTTTGTTATTAATACTTGTCAGAACGAGATGTAGATTTTTGAAGAAAAAGTTTCAAAGAATATTTAAGCCAACTCGTGACCCAAACGGTATTAGAAGAATATAAACTAATTAACTAAATGTAATTAATAAAAATAATACAATCCTAAACTTCATCAATATGCAAAGGCTGAATTTGTTAACGATCTATACCCGATTGCTTGAAGTTCAGTTAATTAGAATTTTATCACCGTGACAGTTTAATGTGCTGCAAACTATTAGTAACATTTGGTGTTTCATTTTCATTTGTTTCAATGAGGTAATTTTTTATGAATTATTGGAAGTATTTTTATTTTTTTAATGATCCTGGGCATGTGAGATATAATAGTTTATAGCATTCTTTCGTCTCTTAAAAAGTGTCGGTACTATTTCTATGATTTTCTGAAACTCTGTTCTTATCGCTATATCGCCCTTTTACTGGGCTTCAATATTTTTCGACATGATCTGTGTAATTTATTTTGCTCAGGTTTCCTGTTAGAACTCTGTCAGTAACTTGACTCTTACATATTCTGTAGGTGTAGAAATAACATTCTCCTACTATTAGACGTATGAGTTAGACGAGCGTCTGTGCTAGGCAAACAATAAATTGTCCCTTATTGTTCTAGCATAGCTAAGAGCTAGTTATAGCATGTTCAACACGCGAGTGTGTATGAAAGTTATCATTTGAAATGCTGACTGGATCAGACTTCTCTCGATTTACATTTGATTGGTTTAGTGTAATGAAAGGGTTAGGGTATGAAAATAATATACTGGAGAATAGTAATGGTAACTCGTCGGAATCAGTTTATACGAGACAGTTCAAATAAGAATAAATGTTTTGCTCGACCATTAAAAAAATCGTATTATTCCTGTTTTTCCCTTATACTCCAGGAGATCAGAACGGATTAAAAATATTTTTAACCGTTTACGAAAGATGACAATTATTGTTACCCCGGGTGCGCGTTTGTTCGTGTTTGTTGGCATACACTGTATTCCTCATGCCAAACCATTGCAAAGTTAATTTCCGTCGTATAAATTATGTTATGTCCATATTTTATCCATTCTTTTTCCTTCTCTGATAAAAATTAATCTGAATTTTGGTATCAAAATCGAGAAAATTTTATTTCTTACGATTTTCTACTAAAAAATGAGCTCTATAAATAGCTTTATATTTTTCGTCACTATAGTTTAATATCATTTACTTTATATTTTCCGTTTGTTTGTTTTACTTTATATTTTATGAGTTTTTGAAATGTGAAAATTTTAACAAGTTTATGGTTTAATATCGACGTTAAAACTAATGATAAAATTCTGAAAGTTGCACAGCTAACAGTGTTTTGTGTGAGGTTAGTTAATTTTTATGAAGTTTCTTGATTGTATAGAATTACTAAATGTATTGTCAGTTGAGCTTTTCTCTCAATTACCTAATCCAGGTTCCTTGTTTTAATTTATATTTCTTCCCTTTCGTCTTTTTATTTCTTTCCAGCGCAGTGTGGGATATTGGTTCTTACCAAGAGAGTTTGCATACGGGATTATGCTTTATTTCAACAGCATGGGATTATTGCATGTGTTCGAGACATCAACGTGTACTGATTTATTCTTGTTCAGTTTTATTTTCGATTTCTTTGTCCAAGTATTTGTATTGTCTACTGCGTGAAGGGTCTTTTCCTGTTGAAAAATTAATTATCATGAAAATTTATTTTCCGTCATACATTCTCGAAACGCTGTTCATGTGGTCTGATTCATTGACTATCACCATAGTTATCATTGAACCCTATATAGTAGCAACTCTTAAGAGAAGAAATGTTTTGGGCTTCGAAACGCGTTTAAGTATTTATTTGGTCGATAATTGGCTTAGTTAAAGCAATCACTTTTTATTATAATTTTTAATGGTGTTCCGAGTTTAGAAGAGTTTTCTCTTAAGTTTTAACCCCGTACGACCATGTTTGTTAATTTATCAATTCAGGATCCCTAGAACTCTTGCTACAATCCTTGTCCTTTAATATAGACACACTCAGCCATGTAACTTCACTCAGAGAAAATGTAATCTAAGAAGAAAATAACAGGAACGCACTGTGTTTATTAGTTTATCGTAAAGTAGTGGCAGTAAATTTGTTTTGTCATCAACATGGTCGTAGGAAGTTTGTAACTGCTCTCTTGATGGGAAATTATTAATTAATTAATTTATTTATTGTCAGCCTAACTGGCTTGATCAGGACTTACACACAGTGTAGCAAACGCTCTCACTTCGTCATCGTTCAATAGGGTAATGATAAAGAGTACCTCGCGTCATATTTACTGTTCTTTGGGATTTCTTTAAAATTAGACTCATTGTCAACATCGGCCGTCAATTCAAGTTACTTGTTTTTGTGGAGCTATTCTTGTCTTCTGCGTCGTGCGTGTGGAGCGAATATTGCCTTGTGTCTTAGTTTGTAGTGTTTACTATAATTGTGACTTAGTAAGATGTGAATTGAAATATGATACGAATTTTAAAAAATATTTTATTGTGCTATTAACGAGTATTTTTTACGGCAAATTGTCGTTTATATGACTACTGTTAATATTTATTCGGGTACTATTTAACTTTGCAGAAGTTGGCATATCGATTTCTTTTCAAAAATATTACATTAGAGTTACATGACTTTGAGTATAGTCTATTGTATATGATGAAAATGAGATGTGAGTACTCGCTCTACATTTCATCTTGTCCGTCTTGTATATCCCTTGAGTGATGAGATCTTTCAAGGAGGCTGGTGTTAGTGGGAAGTGGGGGTTGTCCCAGTTATTTGAAATTCCTAGCGGGTATAAAAATCAGTGCTGCTCAGATTATGAAACCGAGGGATTGTAACGACTGTGTTCATTACAAATCTAAGCAAGTTGTGGGCACACTGATTTACGACTTCCTGTTCATTTGTCGCAGTAATCCAATTAATGTACTGTTCTTATCGCTGGTTGCTGCCGCACATCATCAATTCAATACTCGGATTTAAGAGAAGAAAAACTACCGTACAGGGAAGGGAGTAACTTTTGGAAGGAGTACTGAACTGTAAACTTGTCTCTATTTCTGTTATATTAGGATTTAAAATCATAGGCCCCTTTTTAAGATATTGAGTAAAACCTTTTTCATTCCATCTTCGTTGATGAGTTTTCTTGGAGTTGGCGCTCCCCATATTGCATGATACTTCTATTCGACTGAGCCTCCACACTTCTCCAGCGCACGCGATTCCTCACCAAAGGCGTTCATCCTGAACGTATTGTAGCCTGCCTTCTTCCGACGTGTACGCGTGTGAAATGGAATTAATTACAGAATCAGCCAATAAGCTATCCGCTCGTCCAGCATGTTCCGCGTGCTTTCACAGAGCGAAGGTGGAGTTCGTTCATTTTATGTTGCGTCGAAGGCAGCGGGCTGTCTGTCCTCTTATTCTTCTAGGTTTCCCTATGTAATAACTTTTTGTGTTCCGACTTTGCTTGATTTCTTCATTTCTCACTTATTTTGCCTCTCATATGTCTTAGAAAAGTTATTTCAGAAAGGAATTTTTAGTTGTAATTAAAATGTTGCCCCCCAATTGCTGTGCATCTTTTTGATGTCGTTTGCAGGTTTGAAGAATGTAATCAACGTGATTGTATAAAATTGAATATGGCAAGTTAATGCTGAGTGATTTTCAGATTGTCGTCAACGTGGTCGTAGGAAGTTTGTAACTGCTCTCTTGATGGGAAATTATTTATTTATTTATTTATTGTCAATCTAACTGGCGATATTGCCCTTCTGGCGCTATTGTCATCTCTTCCTCACCCTTACCACCGTCTGAAAGCACTCATCCCTATAACTGACTGGAAAAAGAAGCCAGATTGTCTTATTGGTAGCGGTGCGTTTGATAAATTTGTACTCGCTTCGTGAAATTAGTGTCGGTCAGTGGTTAGAAATCTGAGCTGCTAGTTTGATTGACGTAATGTGGGAGTTTTACTCCTACTTTAACGTCCGGTCTGATTTCCAAGCCTACTCAGCTGTGGACTGGGCCTAAGAGGTTGGAGAGTAATGTTAGACTCTTTATTTCCTGTTGCGGAGCTCTATCCTCTTTTAACCCACTCGATATATCATGGAACCCATAGCGGGAAAGTTTGACTTTTCTTATTGTAAACTATTTTTTGAGACTGAAATGTTCGCGTTGAGGTACGCTAGTCCGGGGGAGTGAACAGGTGAGTTTGCGTCGACAAATCTGCGAATCGCAGCGTGGAAATTCACGGCTCTTCACCCGAGGATACCCAGACGAGACCTGGTGAACTAATGTATCCAATGGTGATGACTTTCAGCTATTGCCACTCACTTGTTATTACTGAATTTTGGAACCGTGATTTGGTCTTGTTCAGTTCTTAAACCATTATTTAAAATTCAAACTTAGTATTATAAATTTGAAATCGGTCACATCGAACAATAAGAAAAAATAATATTTTGCTCTGTGATTAGAAAACGTGTGATTTTTGACCGGTGGATATCCACGTGGAAGCTTTGTAGAGTAGTCTCGCCAACACACGAAACGTGATAGTTTGTCTTATACCCATAACAAGTGCGAATTTATTTACATCCGACGGCATTGAAAATGTGTTCTCTACTTGTGCAGCTTTAGTATGTTTGTGGAAAATACATGTAAGTACAGGATGAAATAAACATATAAAAAAGAATACTTATATAAATTATTATTATTATTTTAATATAATATGCGATCCATATAAAAATAATTTTGTTAACAGTGAATGAATTAATAGGTGTGCACAATTTAGTGTATGTATTGCACAAATCCTATACTAATTTTTTAATTGTTGTAAGGAGTATAGTTTACTGATACGTCAATACTAATTCATCCTAGTATTTATAAATATTTGTATTTACAATATTTATATTGATAAGAATGTAATGTATTCAGGTTAAAAAGGTGAGAATAGCATTTGTGAAAATAGAGGTCTACATGCGGCAAATGACTTTAAGACGTTGCTAGGATATGCGTTTGGGTATAGATGTCCACGAGTCATAAAGCAGAATAGCGTATTGTGTGCATTCATCACTGTGCACATAATTCTCTTGTGCTGTCTACTTGAGCTGTTGAATGATGGTGAATTGATGGCGAGCATCATTGCTACTTGAACGGGCGTTGTATGGAATTTGAATTAAGCCACTGACTATGAAATTGACGCAACATTCCATGATTATCCACGTGGACGAGTGATAGACTAGAAGGAAAATGTGTGATGCCGTTTATGAAGAGTCGGAATTATTTTCATCATTGTGTTGTATGCTTGGTTAGATTCGGAGGGATAGTTTTCAAGTGTTTGCTCTGAAGATAATACCTAAGAGTAATTTACTGCCTAGAAACCGCGGGGAGCAATACTGGACTGCATTTGAGAAGCGACGGGCGTAATTGGTTGAGTATGTACTCTAAGAAGTGAAAAGTAATAGACGTAGGGTTACAAATCCGCACATTAGGTATCTATGTTATCTGTGGCAAGATAAGGGAGTGTACACAATTTGCATTACATTTACATGGAGAAACTGTTTATATTTTAATTTTTGTCTTATTCGAACTGCTGGTTGTGTAGAATACAAAAAGTAAAAGTAAGAAGGATAGAAGATAAGATAAAAAACTGTGTTGAAATATTTTAACAAGTATTTTAAGTCAAGAGAGTTATTCAAGTAGTTCAAAATACATTCTCATATAAATAAATGGGTTCTTTGTTTTGTGCATTTTAGAAAGATGAGTACTGTCTTTAAATCGTAAAATTTGGACGAATAATATATTCTTTACAAGCGTTAATTAATTTGCGCCGCTGCCATCACCGCCGTGTGTTGTTCCGGGAGAACCAGGCAGAAAAGTGACCAACTATCGACGAAGGCATTCGACCAGCGCGGCACCTCAATATTGAAGGGATTGCCAATGGTATTCCATAATCAAAAAGCAGTATATTGACCCCCAAACGATTATTTGAATGATTTTGGTACAGAAATTTTCACGTTGAAGAGTGCGTTCTACATTTTGAAGAGACTAGTGAAAAAGATTATCCGACGTCCTTTCTTTTTCCACTATTTTTTGAATCATTATATTATTTTTTAACCACTGCTATAAATTATTGAAAGAAAATTTAAAAACAACAAAGTACAAAAAAAAAGGAAATAGTGTGTTATATTAAAAAAGTACCTACATGCACAATACAACTTCGTTAACACATTTCGTAGGTTACACTTTTTGTCAATTTGTGTATAGAAAATAATGGAGTACAATAAACTGAAGATCAGAACTGTAATTATTATTGTTTGGTGTACAGTTAAGATTTTACAAGTATGTTCCTGATTTCGCGCCTCCATCGTTGGGATGTGGTGAACAAAGAAACCATCTGAAAAAATATTTTACACTTGCTATTTTCACCTATTCTAAATCATAAAGAAAAGTTGAAGTGTAACATAATAAAACCATACCTGCAAGGTTGCTAGTTAAAGATACAAGCCGTTCATACTAACTCGATAAAAACAAAAAAGGTGGAAACAAGGAATGAATATACTTCCAGTTCTGCAGTTCTGTTTCGGGTATGCGTTTCCGGTTTTTGCCTCTTACGAGATGGCTATGCTGCCCGCCGCACAGCTAGGCTGTGCACTTAGCGTCGTTTTCGTGAGGTGAGTTCGTATTGACCAATAGGAAAGGAAATGTCTGCATCGCAATATTTCGTTTTAAATTTCTGTAGTCCTGCGTCATGTGTTATTGAAATTAAAGAAAAACCCCACTGAACCGAAATAGATAAAAATAGTTCGTATTCCGTGTATTGTCCACGAGATTTTGTTACGTATTAGGGAAGGTGAGGTGAATATTACCCCTGGATGATTTTTAGGTATCAGAGATATGTATTCACCTTATACTTGTTTTCAAGGGATTCAGAATATTTTTGAAGAGACCAAGGAATGCATATTTAAGAGGTGTCTCGATTTCTGGTAATCACTAACAGTACCGTGTATTATCCAATTAAATTTCAAATTGTTTCCATGTTAAGAAACTAATTTTGGAAATGCTTCCTATGACTGAAACCTCCTGAAAATAGGAATACATGTCGAATTATGTCTTTTTAGCGCGCTACCAATATAGTTGTAATTTAGATAACATCTTTTAGGGAATTGCATTTCTTAATTATATATATAAAAAAACACCAGTATTTATTTGTTTTATTAAAAGGAGTAGTGGATTCACTAGCGTAATTCTAATCAACCTTTTAAAGAGTTTTGTTTTGTTCTATGTGCTTATTTGCAGACCACGCCTTTGAAGTCACTTATAATCGAATTTAGTTCGTTGCATTTATAATCTGTACATTACGAGAGATGCTGATCGTCCTATCGTCAGTTTTTAATTCCTTGTGTTCGGAAATATTAAAATGTTGACACTTTCATTATCGAGGATCGTATCTGAAATAAAGATGGCGTTCGACTCATTCTGCCTCTCGATTCGCGTTTATGAAAGAAAGCAAGTGCAGCAGCACCGTGGTTCCATCGCGTGATCTTCGCAATGGAAACACTGTAATGTTTGTGCTTTTACTTAATGTGGGAACCGCCAGCGTCATTCGTTAAGTGTGCCCACTTAAAAATCTGCCTTCTTTTGTTTTTCATTACTTTTTTTGCTCCTTGGGGCGATGGGGGCTTTCTCATCAACTCTCTCAGCCATCTCGTATAGCAACGTGAAAGCTTTCTGTACACACTCTTCATACCCTTGTATTACGGGAGGTAAGTATTTTTGGGAAAGAGTGTGGGTAGTTTGTCGTAAGAGCCCATGGAGCAAGAATGGATAAGATGTTGGCAGGAGGGCGGCAGCGGCTACGGTGGCATGGGCAGCGGGAGGGAGAGCTTGCGGCGTGGTGACGGAGGTGGTAGTGCGGCGCTTTTTCAATATTGATCCTCTTCTCTCGTTACGTTTTTTAAATTTTTATTTCCGTATTGGAGAACGCATTACGCTTGGGATGGTCTAAGCGGTGTATGGGAGGGAGTTTTCAGAACGTCCATCAAGAAAGATTATAAGGGTTATATGAAATGACATTACATCAGAGTACACAAGCCAAAGATGGAAGAGAGAAGACTTCTGGAATGAACGTTATTGCTTTTCCTTTCTTCGTCATTGTTTACTCTTTTTATTGTCAGTGTGACTATTGTAGCACACTATTACTTATGTTAAACACCCGAGCTGCATGTATCTCATAGAATCCATTGTGTTTGCCTTGATAGCGAATTATGTAGGCGTGTCCCAAGTGGAATGTCATTTTCAAATCATATTATTTATACTGTGAGGATATAGTTCTGGTACATTTCGTATGGTTTATATGGTGCACGACATGTGTATGTTGTGTTCGCGGATTAAAACCAAAGTAGAGTTTTATTAAGAATGTTTTATTCGCCATCTTTCATAGTACAGTTATGTGCGATTATTTCGTAGTACCTCCTGGTGTTATGTAACATTTTCTCGTAATAAACTCCTTCCGAGGTAACTGTTATGCATGCATTCGTGACATCGGTGTGGTTGTCGAGTCGACATTTATATTCATAGCCATCTTGAGACGTGAGTATTGTTTGAAATGCGTTTGGTTTTACTTTTGCAATCCTCATCATTCTAAGAGCAATACATTTTTGCCATTTACTGTCAATAAAGTGTGGAAGTCACTTCTGTGTTGTGGAAATGAGTTTGGTAATTTAAGATTTCCTTCAGAGTTTGGTGATACTATTACTATTTATCTCGTCTCTAGGTCTCTTAATTCAATCTTATTTATTCGTTTCTCAGTTATCGATGTCTGCGTGTTTGAATGTTAGAACGAATGCAACGTTTTTTATATACCAAAGGAGGAAATATACGAGTATTTCCTGGTATTGAAACTTTCGTTGTGAGAGAGAAGGAATATCAATCAGTTTCCAATAGTGATACGTTCCGCCTTTGATATAAATTGGGACATTATTGATTAAGAAGTTCAGTGGAACTTCAGTTTTTAATCGTACTGTTGTTCTTGTGGAATAATCTTGCCTCGAATTGTTTTGCTCTTTTTACGAAAAGGAGAGATAAACCATTCATCTCACTCTGGTTTTTATTATGATTACGGATTTTACGGCCCTTTTTAATCTGGCCCGCACGCTTGGCATGATAAATCATTAGGACTGCACATTGTGTGGAACATTACCAGCACTCAGTTCGCCCTGCTACATCTCTTTTAGTTGCAAGAACGCATTCTTTTTAGGGTGGGGTTGACGACTAATTGCATAATAGAAATCGGTTAACGTTGCTCCCAGATTATTCTACATTTACTCCCTTTTTAAAACCGTGTAATTGTGTTTCTTTCTTCCACTTATGTTCCTTTATATTTTGCGATTCAAATCTTATCTCATTCCGTGGCTCGTAATATATACCTCTTTCTTATTACTGTGTGCCTTTCTTCTCTGAGAATGAAATCTTCTTGGGACCTTTCACTTACCGCGGCCGCCGTGCCGGTTTCGCTCAGTTTTCCCCCTCCTGTGGTGTTCATATCCCTAGACACAAAGGGAAGGAAATGGAGATCACCAAATAATAATAAAAAGAATAAGAAACTTGTTGCTCCAGCAGCCGCACTCTTCTCTTTGCCTCTTTCTTACTTTCCTTTCTTTCCTTTTTTTTGGGGGGGGCAGTAATGTAATCAGAAGGTATAAAACAACCTTGCACGAGGAATATCAGAACGCGGGGGATATCTTTTGATCTTATTTCTCGAACATCGTAACTCACTTGCGTATTTTTGTCTCAGAATTTCGTATTCCTGCCCTTTTTCTTTTAGCAGAATCTTTGCTGCCCTACGAGGTTGATGAGAAGTCTTAGAGCTGTCGGGGGAAGTGACTTCTTCTCGAGAACACAGGGAATCTCGACTCCTGTGTTCGAAAAGAAGGAAAGTCATTTACATTGTGCTGCCAGCTAGAGATGGATAATAAAAATCTGTTAAAGTATTTCTATTTAATCTCTTATGATTTGTTTTTTCCCTTGTTGTTTAGCATCAGGTTAGAAACCTTTTGTGTAATTCTTATGAGTAGTGAACAACACGAATCCGGTTTTACAGAAAATTATTATTTTTTAATTCTTAATACTCCCTCTCAGAGTTATTTGCCCGGATCTTAAGGTTTGAGGATCTAGTAGCGTACCTTATTCCTGTTTTGGTATGTTTAATACGGTGAATACAATTCATGTTTCTACGATCAGTCATTTTTTAACTTGGAAAAATTAAATCAGTATTCCAGTGCAGTTCGACGGGTTCTTATAATTTTTCTGTCTCTAGTTAATAAGTTGTTGTATTATATCGACAGTGGGATGCATTTTGAAATTGTATTCCTTTGTACTTTGTTGATGTTGTGATCTACTAGGTGGTTGTCGATGGTAAATGTGTACGTTCACTAAAAGTGTTGAAAGATGCATGGTTTAATTGTTGGGATAGTTCTATCATTTTGAACTGGAGGTAGTAGTACAATATGAAACGTACTAAGGACGGTAAGTGAAGTACAGAATACATACCACTGTCGAGTGTCCCGCGTATCAAATGCGGTCGTCAAATATTGTTGATTTAGTTAAGGACAAGGTTGGAATGTAGTTCAGTTGGGATGATCAGTAATTGGGAAATGTTCCAGCAAATAAATCCTACAGACTGATTGCTGAAAGATTTGTTTTGAATATAGTCTTCTGTTCTTTTCTTCATTTCATTCCTAATAACTTGTACATGTAAATTTACAAACATATTTGCGTTAAATTACAAACATATTGACATTATATATGTATTATAACTCGCAGCTAACTTTTTATCTTATCTAAGAACTTTTGCTGAAATTTTTGAATCCGCCTCTGCCTTAGGGCCCTTGATCGGAATTGATGGGATGGTCCCTTGCTTGCTTCCGGAGAGTAAATTAGTTTATTGTCCTCCACGTGGTCATACGCAGTTTGTATTGTTTTTTGACAATCAATTTATTATTATTATTATCAAATTATGTTTTACCTCACAAATAACTAGTTTGCTGTACGGACGTCCTAGCCTGTCCATTTTTGTTTGTTTGTTTGATGCTCTACTAAATTTTACTTTATTCAACAAATACATTGAGTTTCTTTTGAATAATCTGTCTTGTTTGTTTCACATTTTTTGTTACTTTATATACCCGTAGAATATAGCACTGGTATAAAGCATAAGAGGCCATCCATGAATTACGTAACGAACCCCGGGGAGAAGGTTTTTTTTACATCGTTACACTACGTTACGGCGAAGTATTAGTTTTGTCCTTGAGTAACGTTAAGTTTTATGGAGTATATTTTATAAGCTATTTTTGCATATTGTCACTGTAATCCATGTAACGGGATAACATTGTTGTATTATTTAAACATTGGTATGTGTTTAAATAAACTGCAAAAAAATTATGTACTCAACCTTTTTCGTGTGAGCTAAGAGCAATGAGGGACGAATAAAAAAGTTAATTTATAAAAGTTTTCCCAAAATTTTCAGAAAAGATACAAAAATTTTCTTTACAGCGGGAGAGTAGGCTAGCATGACGTAATTATTTGGGGATGGGAATGGAGAAGCTGTATCGTTACAGATGAACTATATAGGGGAGATGGGTTTTAGAAATGTCAATTTTTGTGGTAAGTAATTTATGGGCGGCCCCTCAGGTAGTTTGGGCATGTAGCCTTGAAATGCTTTGTCAGACTAAGTAATGTTCATATGGTATTTGTATTCCGATATTTAGAACCTGTTACTCCAGTCGCCGACTGAAGCCTATATTCTGTAGGTGTCGTCGGTCTCCTAAACATCACTAGTGTCCGCGTGATATCACACTCAGCACCTGCTCGCTTGCTTCCTGCGGGTTCCCAGGTAGTGACATCTTTACTATGGCCTTACGACTTTTGCTTGTTGTCTCCATCTGCGGTGGGTTTTTTTTTATTCGTACAATCCGATCATAGGGGTGAAGTATTAAGGAATGGTATTAGAAGGAAAGCTGGATAGGACGTGTACATAGGAGTCGCTCAATCCACTTGTCTGTCGCTGATAAGGATGAAGAGTGGTGCACTTGCGCAGGAAAGGGCAGTTGCTATTAGTCGCCTCGTACATTTGGAGGATAATCTGATTATATTCTTACTATATTATTAATATTATTATTATGGACATATTGTACTTTAAATGTTTATATAAAATATGATTTTCAAAATATGACGACAAAATTGTGTATTGGTATGAGACACGACGAAGCGTGATGGAGGAAAGGAAGTAAACAACAGTGAAGTTAAATTAAAATTTTAATTACGATTTTAAGTTTACTACACATGAATATTAATGTTTTGGACTTGAATCAGTATACTTACAAACACTTTGTAACGTTTATTTAAAGCTTCTCTCTATATTGTTTTGATGTAATTGTACAGAATGCCACTCATATTAGAAGTACGTTTTAAAAATAAATATATGTAAAGTGCTTCAAAACTTTACGTCAGTCATATTCAGTTATCTATAATAATAATAATAATATTAAAAATTGATTCCTGTCTTTATTGACAATTATCTACAATTATTAGCAATGTCATTGTGGAAAAGAATTCCCGCTAGGATTTCTTTTTATCTTTGATATTTCTGAAGATATTTTCAAAACCTCAGTATCTACTACTGTATGAACGACAAAACAACCTCGACACACCAACCACGACAGAGAGTTACCACACTCCAAGTGGGAACGTTATGTAATCAATCAATTAAACAATAGTTTAATTACAAATGTACCCCCTTGTTGTATTTGCGTTAAGATGGGGATATGTAGAAAATAGCTTTGAACATTTTATGTTTACAAAATTTCATATTGCTGCAGTGATAACGTGAGGGATTAGATTAGAGAACAGCTGGTGGAGAGATGACTGATTGCTAGGACGTTTACATTTTTGCTGTGAAGTATAGAAGCTCTATGAATCATTATAAAATTTAGAGAGAAAAATGAAGTATATACTGCCCTACTTCACGCAGATTTAGCACGCTTTTGAGCTTACAAGATCAAAGTCGTTCGTATGAGAATCAAGCTAGTCAGTGATTTACTGTGAATAGAAAAAGGTGTCGTAAGTGGTGAATTTCAAAATTAATTCTTGTTCATATCTATTGTATTGTTACGTGCCTGAAGATCGAGTATGAAAGAAATGATGAAGAAATTTGTTGTCATGTTTTGAAGGAACCAGGGAGACTGTAAATGTGAAAGATTTTTACTTCGGAGTCACTATCTTTTGAGGTTAGTCGATTTCTGTGCTCTCGCGTAATCCATCCCATCCCTGCCTCCTTTGTCGTCCTTTCTCCTTATATCCTTTAGCGCAACCCACATTGTTGCTCTGCTACATCCTATCTTCTGCTACTATTGCGTAATCCGCGAGAGCTGTCTGCGCAATACAGACACAACCTTGTAGTGTCAGTTCGCCTGTGTTGTTTTCTCTTCGCAGACCCTCGTGGTCGTCCTGGCCTGCGACTCATGTTGCAGTCATGTTATCTGCCCACCGTTCTCCGTGGCACTTCAGTTTTCCACAGCCGCCACGCGAGACCATGCTTCTTCAGTGTCTGAACCTTCACTTCAGCCTTTTATATGCTTATTCCATTACATTTGAGTTTTTTGGTACACTCTTCATTTTTATTTTGAGTCATCATGGTTTCCCATTTTTATATAACAAGTACTTCGATCTATTACGCATATTCTCACAATTTCCGACACTACAATTTTGCTTCCTGGTTTCCATACTTCCCTACTCCTTTAGACTTGCATGTCGTCTAATTGGTGGTTGATTTCTTTTTCTTACACGCGGTATTAATTAAACCCGTCACACCTCACTTAAAATGGGTTTTACGTTCTTCCGCTCTCAGCCTTTCTTTTCCAGACCCTCCTCCCCCTTTGTTGCCACTGTTGTCGATCTCTACCGCATGATGAGCGTCGACACGGCCTCCAGTAGCAGGCTCAGTTCACGCCGCGCAAACTGCTTCTTTCCACTATTCGCCCTCATGGTCAGTGACAATGTGTTCTCACTCGGAAAACGTAATTATCTGGCGAACGCCTCATGGCTTTAGTGAAGGTAATTAACTGTTTCGTCAAAGGCGGTCGGGTTTATCCTGGAGCTCAGGCAAGCTCCAAACCTCTGCGACAAGGACTTCGTGGTGATGCTTGTTTAATTGGTACTTAATGGTTTTGTTTGCAGTACCAATTTTCGAGGTATTAAGATCCACTGAAACCTTGCTTACTCTTCTGTGATCGTTTTAAAAACAGGTTCTGTTACTACAGTTCCATCCTTTTTTCTTTCTCCCAAGATGTTCGGAATTATTCTTTTCAAGTTTACCTGTCTCGCTTCGGGTCGCATCGGCGCAGAGTGGTTCGCTTCTCACTTGCTCTGCTTTTCGAAGGGATCATCCGTGGATGTTATCTGGTGACTTGCTCTCTCGGTCTCTGCCCTTTCTTCGCTTCTAGTTCTATCCGTGGCCCTTTCCCCACAGCACATCCTATCGTCGCCTCCGGGGCAGCGGGGACGGAAATGACTTCTTGGTGCTCACTTTTTTTATGACTTCCACTCTGCCTGAAGTGAATTTGAACCTTCACACGACGAAAAACGTGTTTGCTGAATACATTTTTGTTGGTCTATTTGATATTTCTCTTGAAGCAAACAACTACTCGATGTTTGTGGTACGCCCATATAATATTTTCAGGTAGATTATTCTTTTTTTATCGTTTTATTTAGTTTATATTTGTTTGTGGAATGTCAGTTTAACGGTGCTAATAGAGCATTTCATGTAAATGAGAGTAGTTTACTATTGTGTCAACTTTTGGCGGTATATCTTCTATCTCCCTGACTGAATATTGTTATAAAAGTTACATTCGTTTTTTACTAAAACTTTATTAGGTCATACTTCGGAAGGTGTTTCTCCTTGGTTGTAATTTTTGTCGCATTACATATTTTCGTATACTTCAAGAACCCTTAGAATACAATTAAATTAATGGACACCACGCGTGGACACAGTCTCGTAGCTTGATTATTTTTAACTTTCTTTAATGTTACGTACAAAAGTAATTCATTTTTCAAATGTATCATATTAACACCAAAGTTATTATCGAAATTATATGTTCGATAAAGTTGAAAAGAAACATTCACGAATGAGAGTTGTGAATTCTCTAGTTTTCTCCCCATTTGTGTCTCACAACAGAAAGTTAAAATTTTATTTGTCACCTAGTTGTTAGAAGCTTCGGTCTGTGTACTCTGAAAGGGCAGTCTCGGAAGGAATGAAAGCTCGTATTTCTAGAAGGTGGTTTCTTCTGGAGGTGCACGACCCTTTGACTCCTCCCTCCTTCCTTATGTTTCTACCTTTACAGCTCCTTCCCGTCCTCATGCAAACCCAGAGCATCTGGCTTCCATGGAGAAGTACGATGGTGATCGCCCATGAGTACTTGGAATGGGAGCTTGGGTTTTGTGGGCGATGATGGTAACGGGGTTAAAAATGTTGTCGCTTGGAGAGACGCCTGCATCGAGCAGATGGTTGTAAAGACCAGCGGCGTTGCTTTTCCTGCGGCCACCTCCGCCGCCGCAGTCATTCTCGCCTCCTCCGCTGCCGCCGTCGCCGCTCGCTCTGCCGTTGCCGAGACTCACCAACTTCGTGTGAGAGCGAAGTGTATCCCAAGTTTCGTCTCCTTGCGGACACCGTGCTCTCTAATCCATCAAGACTAAAACTTAAACGTGTAGTTTGTCTGAGAGAGAGACCTTAATGAATCCCTCGGTAATTCCACCGGTAACTCTTGTGAGAGTCGCGGTGATGTATATTGTGCAGAAGAAGACCCACGGTATTCTGTTTAGACTAGCCACCTATTGGGTGCCACACGAATTCAAAGGGGTTCAGTGTCTTGTAGGGTTAATCTTGCTCCGGAAATCTTCGTTAAGGGGCTTGATGAGGAGGATCTTGACTGTCTATTTGACGCATTATTGGATTTTCTCGACGGTTACCGCCTTGCTCATCCCACAGGAGAACATGCTTGAAGTAGCTACTTTCTTGGCGTTTCTTCCTTGTGTTCGATCAGAAAATTTGGAAGCAAGTTCTCTAATTTGAACGAGTTACGAATGCCCCGGAAAATAATTCCTCTAGTTTAAAATAATTTAGGATTATGTGTTGTACACACGTCGTCACGAATAATATTTTATCTCAAGTTCAGGACTCGGTGACTTATAAAGGTTCTTTTCATTACTTGGAACTTACTTCCTCATATTCACTTATTTCTGAAATAATCTGTCATTTTGTTTCTTCTCTCTGTTTACTCATTTTCGTTTAGCTTCTAGCTTCTCTGATGAATATAATTTAATCAGTCTTTTCCAAAGCTGAGAAAAAAGTACTTTTTTCTCTTTATGAAGACCATCCGCAATATTTTAGCGAGACAGCCAGTGGTGTATCAGCCCTTCCCTTGCCATACGCTCTCACCGATTCGTGCTCCCGCCACCTCAGCAGCCAATCATGTTATTTACTGCACTTCATTGCTAATCATCTGGCGTTCTCTACGCTTCGTTCAATCTCGATTTGCGCAAAATAAGGTGATTTTTAGAGTCGCACACCATTTAACTTGCCCGTGAGCAGAAGGTTCCACCTATTCGTGACCGAGTGAGAGGTCTAAGAGTGCAATTATTGGTAATTTAAAGTAGTTAATCGGGAGACTCCTTGCTCGATGTAATTAAACGTGCAGTAACCTCGAACGCAAACAAAACAATTAGTATTTGGACTCAACACAGTATGGTACGTTCAGGTTAATTGCAGCAGTGACTGCAGTATAGGCCTATTGTTCGTGTTCATGCCATTGTTCTCTGATTATTTACTACTGTTGTAGTGAGGAAGTGCATACACAGCAGTTTCATGGGCGTAACAAGATCCTGCCTACGTCGCGCGGCCGTGCACTGCACGGCGATTAAACGGTCCTGGCGCCTTGGAAATATACTCTCCTCTCTTGCGTCCTGCCGCCGAATTTTCTCTCTTCTGCCTTCCTTGTGTTTTTTCTCCTCCCCATCAGCTTCTGCCTGGCCCTGACCGCCTGCTCTTGGGTCACAAATTGCTACCCTCGCCTTAACTCGCCGTTGCTCCCACGAATGCCCTCCTTTACTCTTTGTGTTCTTACTTTTCCGTTATCTTTGCGCCATTCAATGAAGGAGCTTGTGTATCTTACTTTCCCGCACTTAGCGCGTGGTTCTCGACATAATCATGACATCCTTGCATGTTCTTATCTTTCCTTTGTCTTTGTTTACAGTTCATTTTCTCTCCTTACTATCTTTTTTTATTTATAATTATTTTTCATTTTCTTTTCTTCCATATTCTCTTACATCGTTTCTGTGCATTCTGTTTTAACAGTCTCGTGTAATCCCCAAATTCCTGCACTGACGATGGATGGGCCATCGTATTACTTTTTTAATCTCGGTGCAGATTGCATCTATTCAATTACATACAACGAATATCTTATGTTATATGTATACTACTCATACATGAACTTATTTTATACTTACTTCCGCTTTTCCTATTGTTGTCATTGTCGTATTTCCTACGCTTTTATTGGGTGCGTTGTGTGTATCAGTGCAGAAATGGTTGGAGAGATATATGATTCGGTGCATCGTATTTCAATGACTCAATTAACTTCCTTTACATTTAGTTAATTTCATTTTTTCCTTTTTTAATGGCGGTGCTTTGATAAACTACTCGTATGCATAATTTTGCTCTGAAAAAAATTATGCCATTGATTTCTTATTATTTAAAGTATTATTTACCTTTCCTCCTCAGTTCCCTGCTATATTAAGTGCTGTATATATCGTTCAATTGTCCCAGGTTCATTAATATCACGTGTGTAATGGACATATTACATCAAAAAAACCTAACAGGGACGTGCAATCATCGCGAGAATGTCAGGGTAGAGGACTGCGCATATCCCTGCTTTCTGTCGGTAGTTTAAAATGGCCGTTGAGCATCTGCGTCTCCCGCACACGTTTATTTGACGCAGACGTGTAACGCATAATGCGTCCTCAAAAGTGAGATAAAATGAAGTGACGCTAAGAAGCATGAATACTCCTGGGGTGGGCTTTGTCATTATGAAATTACCCCCGGTTCCTGAGAGGAGGTTTGAGTGAAGGTACGGTGAGACATTCAGATGATGGTTATGGAAAGAACGTGGTATGTTGCTCGCGGTGCGGTAACTGCGGTGGGGTGGAGTGGAGCGGGGAATGGAAAGCCTAATGCGAGAGGTGCGCTGCTCTAGGTGTAGGGTTCTTGTCATGAGACGAGCAGCGCGGGGTATATTACGCACTAGTAACGAAAGCGGTCTCTTGGAGATGAGTATGAGAACAGCCTGACTAACCTCCGTGGCTCAGTACAAGTAGAGAAATTGAATGGGACCTGAATTGTTTGATTCAGGAATGTAAAGGAGTGAGATCTGATTATGAAGAAGCAAATAGGAACTAATTTAATGTGGAATTGTGAATACATTTTCTCCTGATGTGTGAAAGGAAACTGGAAAGCTGTACAATGGCAAGGAAATCAGAAGGTACGCCACGATTTCATGAGAAGAACGATGTTTCATGTTGCAGTAAGAATGCATGAGTTATGACATGACGTTTCAAGAGTTACAAACATGAATAAATAAATCGTGTACAACGGTGTGACGATATAATCACTACCTTAGGGAAATCAAGTATGTTCTTCGTATCAAGAATATATTCAGTATAGATTTTGAGAACTTGACATGGCGCTGAACATTTAGGGGAGGTCACTACCTCTTCTTTTCCGACTGGGAAGTAGCTGTGGACTTAATCATTGTAAAAGATGTTGAACCCTTTCTCTACTCTGTTTGCTTTGCTCTTATTTTATTTGTATATCAACTTTGGACGGAGAACCGTACCTTTGTACACCTTGAAGTCCGCGTGTTCCCAAACTTGCATCTTCTTTCTAGGAGAACGGCCAGCTCCGAGGAAGTTTGTTCTGCATTAAGAAAACGGTATTTAATATTCTTGACAGCAGGCCATCTCGCCGGATGAGTTCGTGTTCCGTTGTAAAGGCACCACTGTGAAAGCCGTAAAGCACGAGAATTCCTCCGAAAGTTTTCCTTACAGACCCTTCTTTGATTTTGTCTTGTGTGGTGATTTGGAGGAAATTATACTTTTTCGTGTCTCGAGAAATGCTCGAGGGTTTTGAGAAGTAGAAAATTGCGTGATAATTCTTGTATGTCTTGCACGCTTCCGCTGCATTATTCTGAGTATTAACACTGCCGTCCATTCAAATTAACTCTGAAATATCTTTTGTTAAGGTTGGAAAATATTGACGTGGAAGATTTTTTCGTGTCGTTCTTTGTTCACCCGGGAACTAAGTTCTCTATCTCTTAAAAAGAACGGAAATTTGTGAAACAGATACTAATATGCTGTGGATATTGCTAATCGTCAATATGCAGCTAGTGAGCAGACAGACTTGAAATATATAAACGTAGTCTTCCGCGGCCGGAGTCAGTATGAACTTGTCTCTCCGGGACAAACCGCGTCTTAGTAGATACAACTATTAGTGAAATATGTCGTGAAATACACCTAGAAGTGCTCGTGTGACAAGCGATTGAGTTTTACGTCGGCTGCACGAACTAACGTTTTTCTTCCTTAGCGTTTTAGCGTAAGGGAAAGGGAGAGAACGTGGAATGGCGAGCTAGCGATAGACCAATGACGTATCAAGTAAATTAAATTAAGTGAAAGAGTTTGTTGACTTGTATACATGCCTTTATTGAAACAAGAAGTAGTAAACTGATGAAATCCCGTGTTCACTAAATTGTACTTTTGCGAAAACCAGCCACTTTGTTCCCTAAGTCCCCAGCGCGTGGGTGTGACAAAGAGGAACAATGTAACTGTATATCAATGGTTTTCAAACTTCCTTTTGGGTCGACTGTCTCACCCTATCATCAAAGTGTTAGAAAATTCGGTGCGAGGTGCATTTGCCAATAATTGTAATCGGAATGAGAAAAAGGTACAACAAAATTTAGAACTGCATTTTTTAAACCTGTTATCACATTTCATATTACTTCGGGATTTATGAAGGCTCAGTTCCAAATGTGTGTACATAACTTTTGTAGTACATTCAATTCCCGTGATCCTTTCGTCTTCGGTAAAATTATGTTGCGTTCAGCTAATTTGTAAGCGAATGATTTTGACTCACCGTACTTAATACCAAAACGTTGAGCATCCATCCAGGTTAAATTAGATATTTCGTTCGATATATTTCGGGATCATATTCCTGAATCGACCAATAATCCTATCTGCTGATTAATCAGGATTCTGATTTTTAACTTTACTTTGCGCAGAAAGAACTCGAGGACATTAAATATTTTTAGCTTTTGGCCGTGGTGTCATGCAGTACTACAGCTAAGACTGCGTGATGCATGACTTCTCTACTCCACCTTCGATAATTATTGTTTATTTTACTCGTTCAAATAATCCTGCAAATAAAAACTCGAAATTACTTTAAAATGTTCCGGATAATCACTTGCTCCCCATTTTAAGTAATGATTCTAATTGTGAAACTCGTAATGGACTGTAAAATATACTGGTTTTAAAAACTAATTGTGTGACCATAAATACCTAACAGGTTTTTACTTAAATTGACAGGGATTGTACTTATTTTTAATAATTTGAAGCGCAAAGTTGTTTTCTTAAAAATTGTTCATTTNTTTTTTGTGGGGCTTTAGGGCTCGTCGGCATCGAGGTCATTAGAGCCCTTAAAACTTGTACAGGTAGGGAAAACAGTTACACACTAGGGAGAGCCAACATGACTAGCCCCGTGTGTGGGACTCGCCGAATGATTCAACCAAACCCACTAATAACCTTCCTGAATTACAACTCAAAACTCAAATATCAACATATCTCTAGACATTACTTGAATCATTAAAACAAAAAAGAAGAAAGAGGAAAATGAAAGATACCCTAGCGTCGGGATCGAAAAGAATAAGATGGGACCAAGGAAGGTCAGGAAAGAGAAAGGAAGGAGCCTTCGCAAGTAAGAGGAAGTAATGCCAGACTCACCGTGCCCCGTGTTCGCCAAACACGTACTTACTAGATGTAAGTCCCCTGGGGGGTTTTTGATGGAGAGTAGCACTTGTTCCGATATTGTACTTTCTATTCTGCTTTCCCCCATCACCCCTATCCTTATAGTCTTGTAGGCATTAGATGTAATTTCATTCTATTCCTAAGCCATTCCAATTCGTGTTATCTGTCTTTTCCGTCCTCCTGGCTAAACGTTACCCAATTTTCACTTGCGCTCCTCTGACACTACTTCCAGTGCTTGCGATGTGTCTGTCCTTTCGCTTGCGCTGTCTGTCCCTTGGCTTATTCCAATGGCCACTTTTCTTCTTTACTTATTTACCAAACAAGACTTCACTAATTCATGAAATTTACTTCAACTTTTGTTAAAATATTAATTATTACTCTAAAAAAACAAGAATGTCAAATATCAGAGTGTGTTAAAATTTCGTCGAATTCGGACGATTAGTTTTCATTTCATACGTTTTTTCAAAGTTAACAATTATATTAGAAGTACAAAATACCGATATTTCTGTATTAGAATGAAGTTACAGATTCCAAGAATTAACTTAACAATTCGGATTTATCATCTACTGGTACTGCAAAGTATCATTCAAATTCGATTAATCTAAAATCTCTTAGATAGTTAATTTTCTCTTGTTGCAGACATATACACGAAAATTACATAATGTGATCATAATTCCAGCGCATATTACCTCGGTACGAGATCCCTGAAAAACTTCCCTTAGGTCAAACTTATTCTAAAGAAATATTTAATATAAATAAAACCCTCTATTGGGAAGTTATGTAGTGATCTTATTTTGCGGTATTCATTAAAGTAATAATAATAATTTCACATTCGTATTATATGGACAAATTAAGCTATATGCTCCAACATGCGCAGCTTGGAATGTTTATCAGATGTGTTGAGCAGTTTTGAGGTTAAAACATGAAATTTGGCCTCAATAAATGTAAAATTGTAAACCACGGAAAAGGTAAATGTGAACTGAATGTATTTCAAACTGGTGAGTGCATCGAAGCCCTGGATCAAAATGAATTTTATAAATATCTAGGATATCAACAAGCTTGCAGAATTAACCATTCAGAAATAAAGGACATGCTTGTTAAAGAATATCTAGCAAGAGTGGGGAAAGTATGTCGTACAGATCGTAATAGTAAGAATCTTTCCAAGGCAATTAACACCTTTATAATCTCTGTCCTTACACAATAGTTGATATAAGAAATCTTCGTGATGGACAAATCCGTCAGCTGAGAAACTATTTTCACGAAAGGAAACAAGACTGAACATTACACAAAAGTTTGTGCACCTCAGATCTTAAGTATACATCTCTAAACGTGGCAGAAGAAAATGCCGAAGATAACGAAGTGATCCGAAGTAATGCAGAAAAATGCAATGAATGGCGAAATACGGTTTTTAATTGAAGACATCCGCATGACCTTGACCAGATCTATGTCGACAGTGAAGTGTCGAACGCATGGCTCAGGCATAGGGAACTCGGAGACAGTAGGATTCCTGGGACCCGTTTCACAAAAGTACAACTCGTTACGAACAATATTTGTAATAATAAGTAGTTAGTTACAAACGTTTCACCAAGATTTCGCTAACAATATTGTCAGTAACAAGTACTTGTCGGTAACAAGTGTAGTGCTTTCACACTTGTCAGTAACAAGTATTGGCGGACAGTCTACTCTTTCTCGTTTGATTCTGCGTTACGTAATGTCAAATTTGGTGTTTCTAAAACATTCATTAGTACACTTTTTTGGAGACATAGCATAGGAAGTGATAGTTTTTTACGTTATTAAAAATATTTCAAGCTTATCAACAGTGACTTTCCAAACTGCATAATATTAACTGAGCTAAAATAATGACGAATAACTAAATTGAAGTATAATAAGTTTTTTTCAATACATCTCTCTTTTTCTTCCAGCTTTACAGACGTCATTCTAAAGCGTTCGTTAAATTCGTACATCGACACGAATGTAAAGTTTACTCTTTCCCTGAATGTTTTCTTACGACGTTGTACACCAATGAATAGCTCATCTTCATCTTCCGAGGAATAATTTTACAACCTCATATTAATAAAATAACACTTGTAACACAGTCAACCTACGTTTGTAGGTAGGTAAGAAATTTTTGGTTGATAACAAGTTTATTTTACAAGTTTGTCAGCTACAATTTTAAGTAACCTAACAATATTGGTGGATTACAAGTAAATCAATTGTAAAATTGTAAGAATTCACTTGTAATTACAAGTTTACTAGTGTACCTTTGTGAAACGCTAATAACTGGATATTTTTACAAACTTATGAAAATTTACTTGTCACTTAACAAACTTGTACATTTGTGAAACAGACCCCTGATGGCTATACAAGATCAAGTCATCAAAACAAAAACTTACGTGAAATATGTAAAGAGATGCCTGAGACCATCCAGCGTATCATGTCCGCATGTAGTGCAATGTCATTATTTGCATAGACACAAAGTTGCTACCATCATTTTCGGAAATATAAGTTGGAAACTAAAGGTGCTACAAGAGAAAATACAGTACTGTAAGTATGATCCACCACCGGTGCTTTAGTCCGAAAGATACACTCCTTACTGTGATTGGTCCCTTATAACTGACAAGCACATTGCTAATAACAGACCTGATATTGTGTTACGAGAGAAAGAGATGAGCGTAGCCTATCTAGTTGATGGAGCAATCCCTAACACACAATCTACAGACAGCAATCAGTGATAAGAGGAGTCAGTATTCTGATTTGAGTAATGAAATTAAAAAGATATGGAAGCTAGACAGGGTGTACATTGTACCAATAGTTCTCGTTGCAACGGGTTAAATTCCAAGGTCCCTCCATGAAAGCCTTAAAATTTTAAGGTAACATAAGAATTTATTCATTCTGTTTCTAAAATTTTGAATACTACCCGCACGGTAAGAAAATTTTTAAGCCAAGAGTAGATGAGAATGCTTGGCGTGAACCCGTATCTCATCTTTTACCAGCAACAATATGCTGAGATTAAAAATGAAGGAAAACCATAATACAATAAAATTCTCTCAAGTAGCATCTGGGTGTAGATATAATTTACGAAATTTTATTTTTATCTTTCTGCTATCCGAACATCTTGAATTGCCCTACAAAAATATCTGTAGAAGGTGCAACATGATTCAATCATGATTTCTTTAGGTCTAGTATTTTGTAAATAGATACATCAGAAGAGTAGACATGGTATTTTTTCTTCTTGAGACTGGAACTAAAAATACGGGGTTGCATAAAAAAGCTTGATTTGGCAAGAAAAAAGGATTTTGCGCGTGTCAGCTGCGAAACACTTTTCATACGTCACTGAGTATAGTCCAAACTCGCTCCCGTTCATCTATGTACTCCGTTTTGGCAGAGAGGTCGATTCTTGCGTGATGGTAGCGATCATACAGGACTGTGTTTGCTTCTGTAAGTCTAGTCTCAATCCAAGCTTCATGCGTCTGTAGAGGTTAACCCTTCCACCTGTGCTCAGCGTCTCGCCGTATCTCCAACGGGATCATTTCAAGAATATTCTCGGTAGTTCATTATCGGTTCAAATGCATTCCCCACTCATGGATCAGATGGTCGCTCATCACCGAGTCATCCGGGGTTCGATTCCCGATGGGGCCAGAAAATTTGTAGCTTTTCACATTAATGTCCCAGTTCATGTAGCTGTGACTACTTAAAAACAATTCTTCCTTCCTCTATCCCAGCTCCTAGTATCAATAACTCTATGACTGTCTACTTCTACTAACCCCTTCACGTGTGCCATGTTGTTGGTAAACCCAGCTAACCGGCCCACCTACTAACAATGGCCTACCACCCAACTCCTAACTCATAGCTCCATGTAGATAAGCTTCAATAGCACGCTACATTTCCCATTTACAAATACAACAATAATATACAAATACATTCATTGTTTCTAATTCTATACCACTGACATTGTCTCCTCTTGTGGCTAAGTTTTGTTGAGAAATTTCTTTGCCAATTCTTTGTCATTTGACGAAGCGTGTTAATTAAAGTCTTAATGGTTTTGCTTTACGTTTCGGTAGTTCGTAGACCTCTAGTCTTCTAGATTCGTGATAAGTGGCTGTCGAATTTTCTCGACTATGTGCGCGTGCGATGTGTATATATGAGGAAGGGTAGTAAGGTCAGCGATTCAGCGCCACCTGTGATAGTGAAAACAAAAAAAGCTTGTTACGCGAATTGTAAAGAATCTATCCATGGCAGAAGGGCCTGAAATGATTGGCCCGAAATTTCAGGCTATACATTAGGCCTCGAAAAAGTATGAAATTTCGGCCCGGCCCGAAATGAGTCGTTCCGTCTTCCACTACCAGACGGCAGTTATAACGGGATCTCTCCTTGGAAGCAATTTTCGCCGAGAAATAATTGTTCCCACATATATGGAATTTAAAGAATTCTTTACTTACTGTTTAACATATTCGCTACCGAAAATTTCATTGTCCCTGATCGGGATCGAACCTGCTTACTAGCGGAGTGGAGACCGCTACGATAACCACTCAGCCATGGGCGCCAACAGTTCAACGTTACTTCTTCGGGATGTTTTTTGGAATAATTTAAGGGTTGCAGTACGCATATGCTTAATAAGAGTTCCATTACAATTGTTGGATAGAAAACTTGATTATTCTCTAGGTTTTACAACAAGTTGCTATTTTGTTCAGTTTTTGGAGATGCAGAAATTTTATATCCGTCTCTGCCTTTAAACCTCAAGATACCAATTGCATCTCGAGTAAACTGCATTATTCTCATCCGCGTGTTGTTACTGCATTTTCAACATTAATTTGTTGATTTGTGAAACAGTTTCTCATTCTCTGTGTGGTAATATAAATTCTGTGACTGCTTTTTGTGACTATAAATTACTTATTTGTAAATCATTTCTGCGATGGATTCTCGCTAAAGAGTGCTGAGACAATATAAATTTCCCTGGACACTATCCATTCAGTATGCCATTATTCCAGTTGATATCTGTATAAGGTTTGAACTTCACGAATTGAATGTCTTATCTCATTACAATTGTTGGTTAAAATTACAAAGAGGAATATTATGAAGGCACGAGTAGGAGTTTTCAAGTAGTCTCAAAACGGGTACAAAAATATAAAATTAAGAAACCTGGGAATAAGAAAATATGGAATTGGTCACGTAAAGTAGACATCAACATGTAATGATGTAAATCATATTTTGGTACCTTATTACTGATGAAGGTCTTCTCTTCTTTTCTGAAATCATAAACAAAGAGATAATTAAAGTGCGAATTGTGTTCAAGTGATCTGAGTATAATTTGAATAAAACAAAATCTTGTGGATTAAGTAGTACGGACCTTTCCCTTATCTTCTACCTCTTTCCCCAATCGCTGTCTAAAAAGTAAATAATCGTACGAAAATATTTAAATACCTTTTTTAACATTCACATTTAGTTGGCTTATCATACTTAGTGCGTGTATATAAGATATTTTAAGATATTTTATGAAACAAGATAATTATTTATAACAGCCAAAAATGACATGTTTCCGGGTTAAACGTTTCAATTTTATATGATTTTGTATTGAGAAAAGTTTTTCGTATATAATTGGAGAACCCTTTAAGAAACCCATTTCTTGGCATTGGAATAAAGTATATTTCGGGCTCGGCCCAAAGAATTTCGGACTGGCCTTAAGTTATTTCAGGCTAAGACCAATAATAAAGGGCTCGGTCTAAAAAAAGTTTTCAGACCCTTCTGCCATGGGTACTTCGGCAAGTACTTACCGACCAACCAATCACTTTCATATGGTATTAATTGGTGTCTACTGTTACGAACATTTAGCGCAACGAGCCTTACGAGGAAAAATAATTCAACATAAAATATTAAATCATTTTCAGCGATAAATATAAAAAGTACCTTTATCTTTTGTTAGGATCTACTAACGTGAAATGTATATGAAAGTTTTAGCTTTTAGCATTGCGTTACCTTAGTACAAACCTTAACTTATATTATTCGTTTTAGTACATGGCGTAAATAAAAGCTCTTTTTAGGGAAAGTTTTTTATTTATTATTTTAAACTTTGCATTATTAGTTTATTTGTCGTAATTATTTATCATTCTTGATTTGTTTCAGTCACACAAACAAAAAATTAACCTAGTATAATAACNAATTCCATTATATATATATATATATATATATATATATATATATATATATATATATATATATATATATATATAGATATATACCATTATATTAATTTCATTAGAGTTCCTATGAGTTTTATTTTCTAAATAGATGTTCCTGAAACATGATCTTGTTTCATCCATTCAATCAAAGCATTTTCTTCTTAAGCAAAGTGTACTGAAAATACTATTTTGTGCGTGACAACACTACTGTCGTCGTAAAAATTTCAAATACACCAGTTTGCATATGATCTAGAAGATATAGAATAGGTGTTGTAGAAGATCCATATAAATCTTGGGTAATCCAAATTTATTTTATTTTTATTCTGCGTTGCTCAATATAAAACAGTACGTTTATTGTGGTGGGTGGATTATTGTGAGTGGAGCAAAGGAAGAGCGTATATTTTGACGCTTCTCGTGGCATCTTGTACATTGAATGTTTATTACACATGAATGATTACTTCGATTGAAACGAAATTTTAACATATGATTGAGAAATTCCTATTAAATGATCATTTTATTTGTAATTTTTGTATTGATTAAAAAACGTTGTTCAACGCAATGAACTATGAGTTTTTTGACGATGGTTGGTTGTAAAATATCAAAATTTGTCCCAAACAGTCCAGAGAGTTAATTTTATTTCATGTATGATCTGAATATTATTTTATACAGTTGTTTCGAAGTTCTCAGGTTTGATGCTCCCGGGGTAGACGATTCTTCCCAAAACCCCAACTATCAATAAATCTATGAACATTATTAGAACTGGACACATTTGAAATCTAGGAGAATCCGAATCGCAAGCATTTTCTGTCCAAATCCTTGATTTCTTACCGTGTGATAACACAAGCTATTTATTGACGGCATCCGGATTTAAGATATATTTGTGTCCGTTTTCGCTTTTAGAATCTTCCCTTTGAGGACATTTTTGGTTCCTTCCTGAAATGTAGCTGTGAGAAAAAGAAGCGCATTGTACATTTTTAAGATACTTCTATAATTTATTTCGTGTAAGCGAATTTTACCCTTTGTGATGTGAATATTACACGATGGTGTCACAAATGTGATGGTTTAAGTATTTTCCTTTTAACTAAGTTTTGAGTAGTAATTTGTGACTTTTAATCACTTTTAAATGTTAAGTGTTTCGATTAATATATGGTAGTTTTTGAAACGCTTACTGAGTATCAAATGCCTCAATGTAACTGAGCTTTTGCGGAATAACGCACAATTTACCGGTACTACGTGAGGACCATTGCCGTTAAGGGGTAGTTTGTGGTGAGATTATTATTTGATTTGTTATTGTCGCATTTGTGACCCATATTGCATTAGTAGCTTGGCGTATTAGAATTAGTGGTTCACACTGTTGAGAGCTTGGCCGTGCGCTTTAATTACTTAAGTAGTAGTTTGAATTTGAATTATAATTTCATCCGTATGTACATTTATTTTTCTGTGTAATGCTTTTCAATATATGAACGACATGGAACTTCTCTTGTAATCCATTCTCGTTTTGAAACTCAATGTATTGTCAGGAATATAGAAAAATTGTTTCAGCCATATTTGCAATAACATGACAATAACTTTTATGGGTATTACTTGTTTTTTCGTAAATGATGCGTGATATGTGTAAAATGAAAGTTATTATGTTAATTCACGATAATGGATAAAGAATATTTTGTCACCAGGTGTACTAAATACGGTAGAGGTCTATTTAGACAAATATGATTATTCGTTACTAGCGCTACCTTCTTACCATTCTGATATCTTATTTCCATGATTTTTATTGAAATATGGCAATGTTGTTGCTTTGTGAATTTAGCCCAAAGAGTTCAGCAGTGTATTATTATCTTAACTGTACCTTCACCTAGCTCGGTGGGCCAAAAATGTCATTTTGAACTGAAAATTTAACACTTGAATTAACCATGTTAGGTCAGATGCTCATTTACTCGAACTAATCTGAAGAATTCTAAAATAAAATTTCTAACATTCATTATACAAGAAAAGCTTGAGTAGGAGACTATTCTGTTGCTTTTTCTCGTAGATACCATAACTTTCCATTTCAAATAAGTGTAGGAATAGTGCAAGGTGAGGCTGGCTTGACTTACTGATAAAAATTTCCAGGTGTTGGAAATGTGTTGTAAAACAGGTTCTTCTACTTGATATGTGAGACACTTTGCGTTTCACGTTTCGAAGTTAAAGCATTTTAGAGCAAAATATATACACATCTATTGTTGGTGGATATCAGCATCATTGAAAAATATTGATCTCTTTATGGGTTGTGAACTGGAGCAGTAATAATTTCGGTATAACATTTAAATATTCCCTTTCTTGTTTGAATACACCTTTTAAAATCTTACTGGAGACCTGTAGAAATTTATCACTGATAAAGTGATAAATAATATATATTACTTCAGTTGAATCCATCCTGCACGTATCTTCTTTTAAAAGTTGGTAATGTTGTTGCGAAACTTGTATGAACAATTCGTGATATACATGGATAATACGCGGAGACGATACAACGATGCGTGGTTGGCTCCTCTAACACTACTTACAACTGCTCATACATCTGTCAAGACTTAATGATCCATTTCCTTTCCTCCTCTTCTTTTGTGATTGTGCCCCAACTCTTGGGGCCAGGAAAGAATATGTTTATCTTTCAGTACGCGGAGGGATCTTAATTTTGGCTAGAATATGGGTTACTGAAAAAGTGGCTGATGGAACTCGGGATGTGTGTCACGTCCCATTCCTCATAATCACTCACCATTATCTTCAGATTCATTGACTAAGCGACCGACGAAAGAGTCTCTAATGGGCATTCTGCGAATAAACTGCAAATGGTAATTAATATGGTATTTCCTTGTATACTATTCCTCTTTTACGTTGACTGAAGATAGTTTTCATGTGCGCTTAGAATATTAGATTGTGACATGATAATTCGTGGGTAATTTAGTACACCGACTCACTTCAAGGAAATCATATTCGTTTCTACTTTTCGTCATGATATAATTCAATTTATCACTATAATTTTTTACTTTTTATTCCGTGAAAACCAAATTAATAGCCCAGACTATTCCAAAACAGTCATTTTTATTCTAAACTTGTTTGAAATTATTGATTTACAAATTTAGATGCTCCGTTTTGATTCTTTGGGATCTTAGGAATGGCATGACCGCTTTCAAAATGACAGTATTAATTAAGGACATGGTTTCAATCGAAATATGGGCCCCGTTCTGGTATTGATTTCATGAACAAATATCGATTCCTGTTTGTATGTCCGTCCCAAAACCAATCTGTGTTCGGCGAATTTTTCTCTAAGAATCCAAGTAAATCTTAAGTGATAACTGTTTTCTGAAGATTTGTCTTTCATTAGTGAATAAAATTTCGTTCATAGTAAACGAAAATACGTAATTTTGAAAAAGAAAATGAAAAACGATAATTTCGAAATTAAATGACAAAGGATAGTTTTAAAAAACTTAATTATACATCGAAATATAACTTTTTGTACCATCTATGTAGTCAACATATAGTCAAGAAGTGACAAATTTATTCCCTAATGATTATCGAGATAGTTCCAGCTCTGAATTTTCTTTAACACCGGCTTCTGTTTCCTAAATTGAGTCGGTAAGACCGTTAGTTTTATATATAGTGAACTAATATTTTCTCACATATTTTGAGAGATTGAACATTACATATTTTGAGAGATGTAAACACAATGTGAAAATGAAGAAATGTTATTTCAAAAACCGCGATTTGGAAATAATAATTTATGAGTCAGAATTTAAGAGAACGATAATAGATTGAGTTACCGTGTACATGTTGATACTAAATTTTCGCGTGCTGTAATTTACCAGTGAGTGAGTGTCTTCGTCATCTATGTAGAAGTTATTTTTTTATCAGTATGGAAGAATATTATTTCATTGCAGCTATGACTCGATTTTAACATTATTGACAGCATGATATTTGATCTAATTTTGATATTAATGTTAGGAACAGAACAGATGTTATTTTATTTTGGTGGGGGAGGGGTTGAGCGTCAGGGAACTATTGACTGTTGTGTATTACATTTTTGTTCGATATAGTTTATGAAATATTTTGAAACGATGGTTTGAATCCAAGGAAAATAAGAATTCGGAATTTGACACCGATTATTTTCTTCGAGTGTAATAATTTCGAGAAACTTAGTACCACTCCCACTTTCAAGGATCCCGCTGTATGACGGAGTGGCTCATGAGGTAGTTCTGCAGCTGAGATAGCGGTTGGTACGCGGGCTGGCGAAGCGCGGCATGCTGGAAGCAGAAAGTGACAGCGCGTCACGCCATGCGACCTGACTGCCTGCGGACGACGGTTTGCGCGCGTCGCGCTGCTGAGCAGCCGGTCGCCTATTAAAGCTGGTGACTAGGTGGTTGAAGCGCACTGGGACTGCTTGCTGACCGTCAAACTGCACTGTAATGAGCGTTTTGTTATATCTCGCTTAACTGTGTAGTAATTGTTGGATCTGCTCTTGCGATTACCCTCGTACCTACCATTACTAACAAAATCAATTTATTTAGTTGCTGATATTTACTATTGTTTCTTCCTTTATTATACAATTTGGCGTCTATCGATCACATGTCATTAATTTGTTTGTTTTTTACATCTCCTTTGGCATCACCATTCATGCAGTTTAATTAATGTATCCTGTGATCATCCCTTGTGGAATGTTTTTGTGTTTATTGATGTTATTTTAGACCTCGTTAATTGTTCTGCACATAAACTTCAACCAATTTCCCTTCCTGCTCTTATGGTTTCAGTGAAGGCCAATGTTTTTAAGTCGTATTACTCGTCGATATTTGGCATTTCCTCTATTAACGACAGTTTAAATTTGAAAATAATTCCCATGTAAATACTTTTGTTCTAAATACTAGAATGCTGCGACCGCGAATTTCTAAGATAAAGAATAATATCAATCGGTCACGACAAAATTCCAGGGGATTTACAAACTCGGTGGGGAAGCCATGATTCCTTACCTGGCCAGGCTTTATGATATTACATTAAATAATTTATCATTACCACGGAACTGGAAAAAGGTTATCGTGGTACCAATTCACAAAAGAGGTGATCGCTCTTTAGTTAGTAATTATCGACCAGTTAGCTTAACCTCCGTAGTATGTAAACAGATGGAACATATTATTGAAGATTATTTGACGAATAGTTGGGGAAAAAATAATTTTCTGCATTCTACCCTACACGGTTTTAGATCCGGGTACTCATGTGAGAGCCAACTTATTTCCATTTGCCAGGACTTAGCTGAGTCACTTGACTAGGGGGGGAAGAACTGATTCAATGGTTATTGATTTATCAAAAACGTTCGATTTAGTGCCACATGACCGTCTTCTTGCAAAAATCGCGAAGTCACAAATTGATCCCCGTATTGTCAAATGGATTTGAGAATTTCTCCGGGATCGCTCACAAGTTAGAATAGTTGGGTGCTCCTCTAAAGAAATCGCGGTGACATTGGGAGTACCACAGGGAAGCGTTTTGGGTCCACTTATTTTCCTTGCATATATTAACGATATATTAGACCACATTAATTCGATAGTGTGTTTATGTGCAGATGATTGTATTATTTATCGGAATATTAAAGAAGCAGAGATCGAAATATGTTACAGAGCGATCTAAACGAATTGTGGAAGGGGGCTGAGTCGAATAAAATGAAAATAAACCCTCCAATAAGTAAATCTTTATTGTAATGTTTTTCAAGATCAAAAATAAAACCTGTTCTGAACTATTCATTAAATCATCAGATTATTCCTGAAGTTTCATCCTGTAAATACCTAGGTGTTATAATTTCTCGTGACTTAAATTAGACAGAATATGTTAAATACACAACGCAGAAAGCTTGGAGAGCGTTGAACTTCGTAAGACGCGTACTTAGAAAAGGGAACTCGGAATCTAAAAGCTTGGCGTACTCTTCATTAGTTCTACCTATACTGGAGTACGGAGCCGCTTGTTGGGATTGGTATAGGGAGGGTCAGATCAATGAATGAGATTGGATAAAAAGAAAGGCCACGAATTTTTTTAGGGGCAACACTTGTAATATTAATGTAGAGTGGGGCACACTTTCCAATCCAAGAATGTTAGCGCGTCTTTGTGCCCTCTTAAAGCCTACATGGGAGAGTCTGCGTGGAAATCAGTGAATGCTAGGCTACACAAACACAAATTACATTGGTCGCGGCTACCGCAAGCGTAAAATAAAATGTAGGAAACAGAAAACGGATATTGGTAAATACTCCTTGGTAAATAGAACCAATGTACACCGGAATAACTTACCTGCAGCAACGCTTTCGAACTTACCAAAAGAGTAAAATGTTTCCGCAACCGTCTTCTTGCTTCGTTGAAATAGGAACATATGGGAAATGCAGTGAAGTGTAGTGCGGTGATTGGAGTCTAAGGGTATAGAAAATGTTAGAGTGAGTAGTAGTAGTGAAGTGTACATGATTGCTCTCAGCAACCCTGTTTTGGTTTTATTTTTTATAGTTATTAATTTCTTTTATTTACGGTATAGCAATTACTTTAACGCTAAGTGTGTAGGAGAAGTAATGGCTTATGTTTATATATTGAGCGTGTTTGTACGTATGAGTGTGTTTCTGTAACTGTTTGTAAACGAAAATGTCTTTGTGTGTGTATGTGAATATACGCACATATGAGCCTCATAGAAAATTAATTTCTTAAATCTTATTTCTTTCTCGTTGTAACCATGTGTAATAATTTTCTAAGCATTTTATTCCGTTTGTGTGCGTATTTTATAGGTATTTTTATAGATATTTAAGATTTGTTTTTTAACTTCGTATTATTTTATTATGTATGTATTATTTTCTATCTGCCACCGAGCATTGCTCACTAGCAGACTAATAAATTGTTATTATATTTTATAATTACAATAATATAAGTACTGTGATTCACTCGTCTCTTGCTAACAATCAAATCCTGGTGGTATACCTATGTTCCAGAAGTTTGTGATCGGTCATCTCTTTTCTTAGTTGTGCTTGTGATGTTTTCTTGACATTTCGGATGACCGCGTCGAGTGATTGGAGCAGCCTTATGACGTTTTTAAGTGATGTAGTGTTCCATAATTTTTTTGATAGCGAAAATCTGGCGACCGATGTTTTTATTTCGCTTGACCAGTTTATATTTCAAAGCACGAATTAAATATTTTAAATGTATTATTGTTATTTTATATACTTCATTGCAGTATTGTTCATATATTTTCGGATTATTTCAATTATCAGTTTCTGGACTTTGTGTTAGAATGGGTGAAGTAACTTTTGTGTATGTGCAAAAAAAAATTTTGGGATGTCATTTTTTAGCTAATGAGGATCTGGAATCCCGTTGTGTTGCCTATTGTGGTATGCGGACAAAACGCCGTTTGACAGACGCGGAGGTGATGAAGCAGCAAGGGGAGATGCTACAGGGTCCAGTGAACGTTGAGGGGAGATGTGTGAAATTCAACCCGCTGGCGAGTATTCGGTGGTGGCATGGCGTGGTGTGCACTGTCGCGCCAGTAGCTGCAAAGAGGCTTCATCCCGTCCCATAGCGTCACTGGCGCCGCCACATAGCTATTCTGTGCGCCGAGGCGTCGCCATTGTAATGAATGCGCGTGAGAGACTATGGATGCGTCTTCTCTTCCATTGTTACTGCAGAATAGAAGAGGTTTTTATTTCGAGTGTCCCTCATCTACTCTTGACACATGTTGATCTGGGTGCTTCGGTCTTCCTGGCATCCCAGTTGCTTACTACTTCCCAAAAACATAGAAATTATCAAAAAATATAAACGTATCCTTATTTAATCTAAACGATCGGATACTATGAACTCTGTTTATTTAAAAGGACATTAGGAAAGCTAATTATTTGGAGTTTGCAATTGATCCTCATTTATCGCTGATGGGTATTCGCAAAATCGGCAGCAGAAGCTCGCTGAGCAGTGCTGATGGCTGTGGCGCTTTGCAATCACTGCATAATATGATATTGCCTCGCCATCACCCGTGACTCTGAATCGTTTTATCTCGAGTATGACAAGCCCCACGTAGAACTGTTGTCTCTCTCCAGTATTGCTGCCGTTCGTAATTTTTAGTGCGAACATTTTGTTTGGGCTTGATTTATCAAAGTTCCAAGCGTCCTTTCTGACGTTATACAACTATTTTTGAATCTTTTTACTAATAATTATTATTTTTGCGAGAATCGTGGTTGTATTCAATCAAAAAGTTGGTGTCGAATGTTCCATTCTGGGAATAAATTTGATTTCCTATTTAAAGAAAGTTAATGAAATTTACTGTGTGCGGAATATTAAAAATTATCGTTTTCCGTTCATGAAGTTCAGTAGAAATTAATTTTCGGCTAGATAAATGCTACGGCAAAGGTTATTCTTACTGATGCCTTGAATTACGTGCGAACCTTTTTTTGTCCAAAAGATTGTTGAGCCTAAGAAAATATCCGCATAATCTTGGATTACACCTTGGTGTGTGTTCTTATGGCTTAAAAGGGACGTGCAAGAAACCCTGAAGACGCTTCCATCCTGTTGATGTATGCCGTCAGATATTGGCTCGTGCTGATGGCGGCGGTTTACTCGCGTCCACGCGCTGCCCGTTCAAGCAACGTAGCCGCCGGTTTCAATAGCAGGGGTGGATGGGGCGGAGAGTGGTGCAGAGAGGTACCGCCTCTAGAGAGCGGCGTGCAATCTTCATGAGCATTCCAGTGAAGCTGCGGAGTGTAGCGACGGGTGTGGGGGAGTGTAAGCGAGGGTGGAGTGGCAGCTAGGGTGGAAACAGCACTCAGCTTGGTGAAGAAGCCAGCTGCTTCTTGTCCCATTGCGAGTCGCTGGGGGTTCTCGAAAAAACAAGCACCTTGCTAGCTTCAGCTCGCGCGATTTGTGCGGCGTGGTGGGATGGCTGTTCTTTGCTGTCATTATTCTCTTCTCGGGACCCTGGCCCTCCCCATTCCTATTCCCCGCCCTCTGCCTCTCTGTCCGCTGCCCCGTCGGCACCTCTATTCTCTGCGTGCCACGTTCCTGCTCCGCTCGGCCTTAACCATCCGGCAGACCATGATGGATGGATAATAACAGCCTGATGACAACATATGCATATTAATGCCCATCCACAGTCTGAACTACACATACAGGCAATGTGGTGAACGCAGTATCCTTGCTACAGCGAGTCTCAAAATGTTTTCTCGTTCTGTCCCTAGTAGTTGTTGGTGTGTAACCAGTTCCGGTGCACCACATGGTATGAGTCTTCCACATGTTTCACTTCGGTCCCGTGAACGTCGCCAGCCCCCACTTTGAGTTAATGAGAAACTGAAGTATGCATAATTTTGTATCATTCTGTACCACAAATAGGAAATTTTGTACCCCTGGTAGAAAAATCATTAAACTATTCAAAAATGAGAAGTGGTGGTAATTGACGTCAGCCCCACTTCAACGATAGAACAAAGCAGAAAACTTCATCTGATATTTGAAAACACGTAAAATTGTCTACCTATCGATTTTTTAAAAAAATTATAAAAAAAGTTATTGCATGATAAATTAAAAGTCGTTTTCATGTTGCTCATTTCTTTATTGGTATTAGAAAGCTTTTTCGGCTGCATAGCAACCATCATCAGTAACATACACTGAGTGTTAAGGAATATTTTTGGCGAATGCCCAAGAAATGAGCAACATGAAAACGACTTTTAATTTATCATGCTTTGATAATGTTGCTAAAGCTCCACAATTACCAAGTAAAAAAGTTATTAATAAAATTGCGCTAGCCCCCTCCCTTTCGAAAATAGAGAAAAAGTGATAGAAATCTAATTTATGAATTATCTTGTACGACAAAAATTAAATTTTTATCTCACATAAAATAAAGTTATAAACAATTATACTTAGGGGGATAATTGTCTCTGGTACTTGCTTCCTGCTAGGAGCGTCATTTAGTTGTACGACGTTGAATAATTTGGTAATGATCAAATTGTTAATACAATAAATATTCACGTAATGGGCGCCAGCCTTCTTCCCTCTTTTGTATACGTAAAATGAATTATATTTGAATAGCTCAGAAAGATTTAATTACTCTAAAATTCCTTTAACGTTAACCCCTTCCTTTAACGCAAATATAGTTCAACAAAATAGTTTTAAAAAATGTCCAAATAAAACAATATAGGTGCAATAAAATCAATTGCAACAATATATTGCAGCTACTGGCGCGACAGTGCATACATGTGTAAGATATAAATAATTTCAAACAATCTAGTCAGCGATTATTCATCTTAACCATATGCCCTTTCAAGTTCTTGAAAACGTATTTACTTAACAATTCGTACCTAATCTACGTAAGATATTATCAGTCCAACAAGTTTCGTCTTCGTAAAAAAATCGAAAGTGTCACTCGTTTTACTCTATTTACCCTTTTTTAGGGGGGGGGGTGATTCTGCTTTCCCCGCATCTAGCGTGAAATGATAAGAATTTTCCCTTTGAGTATTATAACGTTTGCTTTTTGTAATTTTTTTTTCTTGGGGCTTTAGGGCTCGTCAACATCGAGGTCATTAGAGCCCACTTTTTGTAATACAACATTGTATTAAGTAAGTCGGCATTTTTTTCTCTCTGCCTTGAAATTAGATTGGTAAGTTACCCAAGTTTGAAAATTAGGACTGTTAATAACTTTTTTCTTTGAACTGCGCAATACTGCTTCCTGGTCGTACAAAAAGGCACAAATTTCTTAGATCAGATAACCGTAAATTAAACACATTAATTTTTTTTACATTTTGCTGCACATAATTTTTCAACATCACTACATTTTTTTCTCGCAATGCGAAACTGTCATTCGTGTTCTGCAGTATACAATGTATATATTTCGAAATTCATATTTGACGTTCGATTTATCGGTGGATGCGATGTTGCAACGTACACGCTCTTTGTTTCCTTCGGAGCACACCGATACAAATTAAAACTTAATTTCTGCAAAAGTTCGCGGTAAAAATCCTTACGCTTCTGTCATCTTCAATTACTATGAGACATCAATAGATGGTGTTTATTGGCCAGTCTAAAACGGGTATATATTAAAACATTGAAATAATGCCTACCGCAGTACTAGTAGTTACCTATGCTCGCAATGTTAAATTGAGCAATATTCAGCATCCTAAATCTGCATAACAAAACAGTAAATGTTTTTAAAAATTTGACAATGAATCCAAGACTGTCTTTTTCCTGCGTTTCTAAAATTTGAGACCTGTGTCTCTTAAAGTGATTAATGAAAGAATATACGAATGCCCAAAAGGATTGGTGAGTTTTGTTCATATTTATTGCATGAACAATTTGATTGTTAGCTAATTCTTTAACGTCGTAGCTCTAATGACGCTGAAACGAGTACTCCAGACAATTATCCCCAATCCCCAAAGAATAGTTGTGTAACATTTTTCTGCGAGGGTAACAAAATTTAGTTTTGGGAGTAGTACAAGATAGTTCATAATTCATAGATTTGATTTCTATCACTTTTTTAAAAAATTTCGAAAAGGTGGCTAACGCAATTTTATTAGGAACTTTTTGTTTATAATATTTTAGAAAGAAATCGATCGGTACGAAATTCCACAGTTTCTTCTGTCAGATGGCGTTTTCCGTTTTCTTCTATTGTGAAAGTGGAGGCTAGCGACAATTACCCTCATTCTTCACTTTTTAATTGTTTAATGATTTTTCTCCGAGGGGTACAAAATTTCCTTTTTTGCGGTACAAAACTGTACAAACTTAGTACAAAATTATGCATACTTCAGTTTTTCATAAACTCAAAATTGGGAGCTGACAACACTGACGTCCACCAGTCGTTTGACAAACGCGACGTTTCATTCAAATAACCTCAAAAAAATGGATGCTCTCTTTTTTTCTTTCTTTTTTTAAAATCCAGAATTAGATAGCAATTAAAAGGGTCAAGAAAAATATTTTTAGAAATTGGAAAACGTTCTGTTTTTTTCAAGATTCGTAACAAATTAAGATAGCAAACTGATTATTTCGTGCCGAATACTTAATGAAATTCGCGGGGAATAAGTATACTCCAATTATATTTACCGGTTCTATCGGTTCTAAAAATATCAAGTAGACAAGCTTATGTAATGGAAACTGTTGTTAAGTAAAAACATTTTAAAAGTAGGTAGATTTTTATACGATAATTCGTTCATAAAAATAACTGAAATCTCGAACCCATTTACTGCAAAGAATCGTCATGAGAACGCATCGAACANATATATATATATGGAATGTAAGTTACGTATTTTTATTGCAAATTAAACCAGTATCTTTCGGAATAGAACGTCATGAGTATGCCGTGTGTCGATTCCTGTATAAGCTGTCCTGTCCTGTTCTTGTCGCGTCGAGAGATGTCCCATGACATTGCGCTCGCCGCTTGGGAGGCTGATCCCGCCACTCACCGCCTTTACAACTCTCGACCCGTTAACATTTATATTCTTCTCAAAAATAGTTCTGGACTTGTTGAGGTCCCCGTAGTCCGCTTATGTCCTTATTGCGCAGGAGGGTCGATCGTTGCATCCTAAGCTAGCACTAAAGCAGTTCGCACGGAATGAGAGACGCATTCTACTTTTAGGAGCGAGGTCAATACATGTGAACTATAACTTACCTTCTAGATCATCTGCTTTTCAACAGTTTCAGCCTCGGTTTAAAATTCACTCAAAATACTGACATAAAGGTAAAAGTAGCACCTTTGATGTGACTTCTACGATATAAGTAAAACAATTCGTCAAAATTTGATGAGTCGAAGGTTTTCTTGTCTCAAGATTGAGTCGATCTCTCTTCTATTAAAGGAACGATCGAGTGCTCACTATTGGAGCTGTGTATGTTGCGAATTGCTCATTCCGAAGCAGGTGACTGGCAGTTTCGAATGCAGAGTGGCCGGACGCTGGGGCTGTTCAGCGCTATGCGGTACTTTCAGTTCGCCTCTCGGCTGCGCGTCCGTCTGCCCGCCCGCGCCGACATCGATCGAATATGTTCACGTGCCGGTTGCGTTTTGAGGCGACGTGGTGTATTGACCGGGTTGCCTTGACCCCTAATCCTCACACAACGTCGGCGCATCGCTGAACGTCGAGAAGGACGCGAAGCTGCTCCAACATGTGCGTTTCTGTCTGGAACCATTCCTTCGCGCCCCCTCTGGGTCACTGTCTGCAGCTGCTTTCACACGGCTGTGCATGAATCTTCGTTTCTCCTTCTTTGTTGTCTGCTTCTTGGCCAAGAGTGGAGTACGGAGAAGCGTTTGTAGTTCGTCGAGCTTCGACTTCATCCCACTCTTACCCCTTCCCGTTCTGTTGGATCGAGTTATTTGATGCTAGGTCTTGCACACCCATTATTCCCGCTATTCTTTTTATCTTATCTCTTTTAGTGACCTTTATGTTTGGCAGTTACATCTTCATTGGACTTTCAGGCAAATAATTGACCTTTCCCTAGTTGTTTCTTCTATGTTTTCTATCGTATGTTTACTCCACGAGCTGGTGCTTCTTTCGATGTAGTTATTAGATCAACATATGTCGTGGAACAGCTATTACGTTTTGTGTCGGAAGCTTTCTTCTTCATTGCTTCGTACCTTCTACCTCTCTATTTCCTCTTCCCTTACCTCCCTCTCTGCTTTCGTCAAACGTGTACCTAGGGGCGTTCGGGGTCAGTGCCTTAGCATGCTACCTGTGCTTTGGGATAACAATTACGACTACTTCCTCGTAGTGGGGATAGGTGCGTGTTCCGATGCTGAGCCTCGCTTATGACTGCGCATGCGAGGGATGGAGGTGGCCAGTGTCTCCCCCTCTTCTTCTCTCATTTCTTTACTTCCTTTCGTCGTCTTGCGCCTGTGCTACTCTCCTATTTTTCACGATCGTGCTACCTGCTTGCGTGTTCCACACGAGGAAGAAGTTGAAACTACGTGATGTATTATTGTTCTCCTAGGAGGGAGAGGTATAAATTTTTAAGAGCCATATACTTTATGAGGGATAGTATGGGAATTATATGATTGTTATAATTTTGTTTAAATTTGAAATCATTGATCGATGTATTTCGTGATACTTTCCCCTTTAGGACCCTACTTCAGATATCAGACTCCCAAACATAGCGGTTTCTGTCTTTATAGTATTAAAGTATACAAATCACAAAATTCGTTACACCTTCTTTTATGTTTTTTGCGGAAATTGTTTTTTGTGGAATCATTTACCTTTCGTCACTGTTGCCCCAAAGTGGATCAAATTTGTTATATCGTTTGTTCTTCTGGTGTTCTCAAATTTTTCGTATGCCTTTGGAGACTAGAGTTAATATGTTGTGCGCAACTATGTAAATGCCATCTATGGTTTTGACTTATTTGAAATGAAGATGATGAACTTTGACGTGAGTTGAATATGTAACGACAAAATGTTTCCTGTGGAACAACCATCTGCAAACCCTTGTGACCGACTGAACTGATGTAATATCAATTAGTCATCTTAATCTCACGTGCAGATTCGTTAAAGAACTGTCAAGTCCGTTGTGCTATTGCTTGTTTTTTTTACGTTTTCTCTCTTGGGATATTGTTTCCTGTGCGTGATATTTAAAAAATTACGAAGAAATTGTTGAGAGGCGCATACATGATGAATGAGACATGACACGTGAAAATGATCGATTGTATGGGAATATTTAAATGTAATTGCTGAAAGAAGCTATTTAAGTCACAGTTTGAGAATATGTTAACAAAATCGATTCAGCGAAAAGTTGTTGCATAAAAATTCAAAATGAAGTCACAATTTGAACGGGGAAATACGAGGGAATATAACGACTTTTCACTGTAATCGATTTTGTTAAAAACATTCTCACACTATGACTTAAATAATCCATATCTTTTCCGATGCGGAAAAAACGGAGTCTAAGGAAAGTCATTGAAGAAAATATGTGTTCGAAACTCTAGTTAAGTCTACATTACGATAATAAGAAACAAGAGTATTTGTGGAAAAATATGGGGGAAATTACGTCCTGCCTTGGTTAGAGGTATTAGTCCATCACATTTTGGCGGCTGACACAATTTCATCAACCTGATTTGGTTAAGTACGGAGTAGAGTTAGTGTCCGATGGAGATCTGTTGATGAAAGAGTTGAGGGTAATCCTTTTAATTACGGAAAAATCCTGGTTTATTTTTTACAGAAATATTTTGTCCATTGGAACGAAATATCATTACTTGAAATTTATTCCAATGAAGAACCCGAATCGTTAATGAAATTCGTACTTGACTTTTGTGGAAGCAAATTAATAATTTGTAAAACCATTACCGGTGTTAGTATTAGATCGAATAATTAGGTATAGTATTAGATCGAATAATTTTTAAACGAACCCTGAAATGCTCCGCGATATTTCTAGGAAGACTGGAAGATGAGCTCGGTCATTTCGAATGAAAAGTATACCTCCAAAATACCACTTGTAGGGGCATCTATTTTGAAAGATGTGGAATTACCGGAAATTGCTTTATAGAACCGTCACGCTGAGTTGTTGCATTGGTTGTAATTAGGCAATGATTGGTTTGTGTGAACTGTCATCAGGTATTTTGCAATATGCTCTCACTTGAACACGTTAAAGTGCAGTGCTATCAGTGTTTGTTTGTGTGGTGCAAATTTGTGGAGTTGTTCTCAATCGTCGACAACACATTCTACAGTAGTAGTGTTATTAACGGACCAGACCAAGAGCAACTGCAGTGGCCTGCCGCTAGTGGTCCTCCCGTCAAATTGACCACGTCGACATTTTCTGCTCTATCGTATGGGAGGTGCTAGGGCGTGAGGGATAGCACACCTGTCAGACGGACACGAGATATCCTGTCACCTTACCGCAAGAAAAGATAGTGTCATCGTTCGACAGGCGAGAACGGATTCGACCCCATATCGCAAGCAGACTTGGCTGCTCTTAACAGTGTCATTCACCATCGCAATGACATTACTTAAGCGTCCTTGGCTCGACTGGTTGCTTTCGGCAGACTTAAAAAATAATTTTGTAGTTCAAATGACATCATGCCCTTTATGGCCTTCCTGCAATTCATGTTTCTGTAGAATACTGTTTGACTGAATTGAAAACATTTTCCCAAATCAATTTTTCGGGGTTATTTGTGAGTATTTATTTACGAATTATGAAAAAACTATTCTAACGAAAGTACGCGGAATTACGCAGCATAACACACAAATTTACAAAGTGGGAACTATGTATTCATTTAAAAAGTTATATATCCTACGTAAAGAAAATATTATTGTAAAAGTTTTAATTTTTTATAGTGCATGCTTTTGATTCAAAGTGACTGAAAATGAATCATGATACATTATTATTCAACTGAAATGACAAATACATCAAAAAACTCCTGCGTTTGCATTTAGTGTGCAAAAACCACAACATACGCCCAATGGTAAAATGAGTAGAGGAGACTGGGGTATAGTGGCCAGTCGGGGTAAACTGACCAATGGCTTGTACTCTCTGGAAACTACTTCAATTCGGTGACGAAACTGTGAACTAACTCATAGAGAAAGCATTAGTCAAAGCGTGTGCGATGAGTTAACAAGATTTCTCAAGTTTTCACAATTTTTCTTTTTTCTCCAGTTAGTTTTCAGTTAATTTCTCGTTATTTTCTTTTTAATTATTGATCCAATTTGTTTAGTAATATTACTGAGGCCTCTGTCTAATTACCTTTAAAATTGGGTAAAGTGGTTAGGGCCTCCGACCGCTTCTTAAATTTAATAATTTGCTTATTTAAATATTATTTAAATGTATGAACTGTAGGCTTGGAACTTGTATTGAATTATCTGTATTTACAAAATCTAAAGAATTATTTGTAACCAGTTTAATTTCTTTTTAATTTTAAATACTAATAAAGTTAAATACGTTTATAAATTTAAAATACGATTTATTTCTTGTCATCTTTTAATATGTCTTGTTCCATGCAATTTAGATTTAAGAAGAAACAAAAGACAAAAAAAATAACTCAGCAATATGGGCATGCCACTCGGTAACGCATGGAGGAATGAATTTCCTTAATAACTAGGCCTACGTTAGTGTAGTTTTGGACCCTATCAGCGCATTGGGACACCATTTAAACAATTTCTTTCGTTTTATTGAAGTACATTTTAACTCTCTCTCTCTCTCTCTCTCTCTCTATATATATATATATATATATATATATATATATATATATATATATATATATATGTATGTATGTATGTATGTATATATGTATGTATGTATGTATGTATATATGTATGTATGTATGTATGTATATATGTATGTATGTATGTATATGTATGTATGTATGTATGTATGTATGTATGTATGTATGTATATATATTGGAAAAAACAAAAATTTCAAAAATGTCTTTCAATATATTATTAATTTATTGATGGCTATTGATTATACACCAAATGTTATGCATATTAAATACTTTTTGTAATTTAATTTTCTTTTAATATGTTTACTGAAGAAAGTTTTTCTGTAGAGTGGCCTCTACCCCAGTATCCCTTATTTCTTAATGGTCTTATGAGAATTGATTGCCTTTACTGCAATAGTGTGTGGCCTCCTCTACTCATGGGCGTGTCAAAAATAACAAATACTTCTAAAGAAATAAGCTAAAAATAGATTTTATTAAATATATTCGTGCGGATGTGTGGGTTGATTCTGTAAGCTGCACCGACTTCACTTGTGAATCATTGTGATTTGCACATGGATGAGAATTTCTAGAGAAAGCTTCTCCTGTCTATGGCTTTGTTTCTGGTTATTTATTTCGTATAGTTGTTTCACCTCTTAAATAAAATGGCTTCGATGGACTTAAATACTAAAAACCCATTTTGTGGGGTTTTTGGTATCCCACTTATACATCCATAAGTAGCGGTAAAACATTCAGCTGTTTGTTGTCCACGCTAACATTTCCTCTCTTAACAAATCCGCACCCTTGCACACTAGGCCTCCTGTCACTTCTACGGTAGTGAAAGGGATTGAATATTGTCCTTCCGTATAGTATTATATTTACACTCTTTTCATCATATTAACGTGCCAAAGAATACAAGAATTCCAAAGAATACATAGTTCATTTTCTGACGGTACGTTTGTGAAAAAGTTGCAGCTTTCTAAAGTGAAATGAAAGATACTCACTTAATAGCCATGGACAGTTTCTAATTTGAAGAAACAGTATTATGTTTTAGATTCATAATGCATTTTGGTGTGACAGAGGAGAGAACACGTTATAGGTTATATTCGGATTTCAGTGGGGATTGAAGGAGAAATATTTTTACTAAAATCTCAAAATACAGACGTGCAATGTCACAGGCATTCAGCTATCAAAAATATAAATAAAGAAAATGACCAAATAGTTAAATACATCATGCGATCGGAATTGTATCAATCACTATATATAACAACAAATATTCTGAATTGTCAAATTAAGGTCACATGATATATTAACGTATTCTAGCTCCAAAAATAGACGTAGATGGTAGAACATGGTCAAATGGCTATGTTAAATAAGTTTCCTTGGTGGCCACATTTCATATTTAGAAGTGACATATTTCTAAAGGATTTCACTTTGATCTGCACTATATTCTTCTGATCTGCACTATTCACTTTGATCTGCACTATAAAAATTCAGCCTGCGTATGTTTGTGTTCGTAAAACTCGGAAAGTAGTCGCTCGATTGACTTTCAATTTTGACACAACGTTGCATTGGAGTACGCGCGTGTTTTTATATACCTATTATATATATTTTACACCTGTGACAGGTAAAAACATGCTTTTTTTTGAAAATGTACATAAGCGAAGTACGTCTCACGGAGTGACTAATCACGAAAAATCAGGAACTACGAAACCTTCAAAATTTGGCAGATGGGTTCTTTTTAGAGTGTAGACATCCGCTAAAATTTTTTTTTACAAAAATCCACCCCTAACGCGATTAAATAGGGATTGAAATTTTTTATGTACAGTATGTGTCCCACTATAACTCTAGCGTCTGGAGCAATTTCAGCCAAACTTCATACACAGATGACTGACTATATTAAAACAAGCAATGTGGGGGTAAGACATCCCTTGCACCCCTAGGGAGGGGGTGAAGGGGGTGACATGTGTAAATAATGGGGAAAATCCGATATCAGATTCGAAACCATACTTTAGGGTCTAGTCTGTGGATTTGTGTACTCTTAGATGAATAATCGTATTTCCAATGATAATATGTTCTAAAAAATGGATAGTATGTTCCTACATTATTTACGAGGGCTTTTTTTGAACGTCCGATGGGCTATAAAAAATAATTTTATATCCATAAGTACAGCAGGGTCTTACTTATTTTTCAATATAATCGCCAAAACGATTGAGGCATTTGTCATACCGTTACACAATATTCTCGATGCTATGTTCACAAGAGTCAGTCACCAGTGAGGAGAGATATATCTTGACGGTATCCTGAAGTACGTCGTGGGCAGCGATGCGTTGTCCACCCAACCATGCCTTCAATTGTCGACCAACAACTCTCCTTTTTGGTCCCCTAAAAAGTACATGCACACAGATTCTCCAAACAAGCCGAGAAATTTTAATCAGAATCTGAGTATCAGGAAAACAATGACTACATTTTCGGGGAGCAAAAAGGAGTGTTGATGGTGGACATTGTGCAGCAGGGGACTACAATTGAAGGCAGCCTGAGCGGACAACGTTTCGCCACCAACGCCGAACTTCAAGATACCGTCAAGACGTATCTCTCCTCACTGGTGACTGACTCTCATGAACATAGCATCGAGACTATATAACGGTATGATAAATGCCTCAATCGTTTTGGCGATTATGTTGAAAAATAAGTAAGACCCTGCTGTACTTCTGGATATAAAATTATTATATTATGTAAATTTGACTTTCTTATATTGAAAGAAGATTTAAAAAAAAAACTCGTACATTATGCACGACACCTCTAAAGGTGAGGGTTGGAAAGAGTGACATGAAAAATTATCGACAATGTCAGGTAAAAAAAGGATTTTATGAAAATTCGCCCTAAAGGGGGTGAAATGGGAAATTGGCGTTTTCTAAAATGTTTTTCTCAATTACATCAGTCAAAATGAGGAATTGATACACACCAATACCTCCACCATTAATGGATAACATTTTCACCGGACTTCAATATGCGAAAGAATAAAGTTAAAGACATGTTACAAAATTCACGCGAGCAAAGCCGCGGGTACTCAGCTAGTTATAGATATTTTATCTTTCCTGTGCGTTTACATACACGCTTTGATCAGCCCGGAAGTCGAAATACAAGACTAGTACTTCGTGATTAGTCCCATGTAACCGACCTTTATAGATAAACCGCAAAGTGCCAGGAATGCCATCTAATTGATGTTTATTATGATTACATTGATGCACTTCTTCAAACGATGTGAAAACTCTTACTACGCTTGCTTCTAGTGTTACAATTTAATTAACAGATTACGTGTATTGACTGAAAACTCGCGATATCACTTCAGACTAATGGCCATCTTTATAATGAGGTTACGTCTAAAGTGACAGCTAGAGCATGCAGCCATTTGAAACACCAGAATTGGATCATTGCGTCATTTATCGCCGCCATTCCTGCGAAGAAATATAGAAAGGAAAGAAAGGTTACGCGGGCAAAAGACATAATATTTCGAAAGAAATTTTACTCAAGTCTCATTGAGCTTTATTACTGTGCGTTCCCAATTTTCTTATGTGTTACAGGGCACGTCCATATTGTTTTTTCTTTTCTTTTTGATATTGCTTTAAGCTGATTTTGTATACTTATTTTCTAAATTATACGGTGTTTATTAGCAATTGTATAACGTGTGTTTCTGCAGACTATTTCTTTTCTGTGTTTTTTAGTATACAAGTTGATTACTTGGATGCTTCTTTATTTTTTATGAACTCATCTCTGAACAAAACATGATGAGCCCGTGTAACTTGGAGAATTATAGGAAATTTACACTATTGTTAATTCCCCAATATATTCTTTTCTAGTTTTCAAACTATTAATTGTTTTTTCGAAACCGTGGGATGTGACTCCTTATTGTTTTGTCTCCTTTTCACAGATAACTTATTGCAAAACATTTTTTTTATCCTAAGGAGAATTATAATGAAATTATTTAATTGCATGTTCTAAATTGAAGTTGTTAGTGAAAACCGGGATAATGACAGACAGAGGTAACTCAAAAGCAGAATTAATGTAAAGAAAAGAAATTAAATATATAAACAAAATAAATTGTAAGCAAGATTAATAGAAATGATGTATATTTGGAAACATTAAAGCCTTCTATATTGAAACATTCTAGACTTGTCTCTTGTTACCCCATTTTTTATTTTTTATCAATTAATAAGAGAAAGATGGAGTCAGCGTGGCTCAGGGAATACACCACTGAGTTGCTGGCTGGATGGGCGGAATCGATCCCCGGTGAGGTGGGGATTTTCATCACGCCTCAACATCCAGACTGGCTCCCAGGCCTACCCAACCTGCTATAAAATGAGTACCAAGATCTATCCTGCTGTCTAACCGGTCGGAGGGAGATGCTGACCACATCTTCTAGTGCCGGGGTCAAGAAATCGCGCGAGCTCTACCCTCCGCGAAGGCCAAAGCCCACGAAAGGGTTGAAGTGCCAGATAAGAAGAAGAATAAGAGAAAGATGGCTTGTCTCTGATCTATGTAGATTCCGTAAAACAACAAGAAAGTATATTCCTACATTGTGTGATACAAAATTTTGCAATTGAGAAATTTCAAAAACCAAATTACTTATCTTATTTTTATATTTTGAGAACAGCTGCAAATATTTTTAATTAGAAAGATTTAGCTAATTCAGAATGGTGTCTAGGTGTCTCTTCTTACTTCATTTCAATTTTCATTTCTTTTGATGGGGAATAAGATTTGTCTGTGTTATTACTTCTTGAGAAGTAATGCTGGAACTTTGTTCCAAATATTCAAAACCAATTTTTGACTAAATGTAAAAAATGCAAACAAAATGGAGGGGGACTCATTTTATTAATTAAATTTGTGTTCATTTCAATATTTTTAGATGAATGCTATAAAACACAGTTTTCGTTATTACCCCTTGCGTCTCTTTATTACCTCGTCTTCTCGGAGTGTTTTCTTTAATGTGAATCGAACTGTCAACGAAAATTCCTGGAACAATGGGATTCTCTGGAAGTGTGCGTCACGTCGAGTGGTTCATGTGATTACAAATGCAATGTTACATGTTGCATACTACCTGGAGGAAATTTTTCGTCGAGTACATGTGATGGGGATGGAGCACTGAAGTGCAAATTTTATCCTGAGAATCCTCGATATTCCTCGGAGGGCGACCATTTACCCAAGTTTTTCGCGGCGTCCCTACCCCTCTTCAGTCGGTCGCCACCAGCCGCCGCACCACCTTCTCGTAATTTGTTAAGTTTGAGAACTGTATGGCGAAGAAGATAAAGAACCGTAATATGCGCGACCTATGCGAGGCGTTATTGACGGACAGCCACTGCTGCTAGAGGAATCGCCGCCACATGCTATGTAGGCGGTGGGGGTGGTTGGGGAGGATGCGACGGAGGTGGAGTGATGGGTGCCGAGACGACTCGGTGACAAAAGTGGCGGTAAGACGATCTGTCCTGAATTTATAAGACTCGCTCACTTTCTCGTAGGATTTTGAACTTTTCTGAGCCTCATCCTCTTCAAATTTACCCTCGCTAATTATGTTTTCCACCTATGTTTATCCAGTTGAATGGGGATAACAATTACTGGTGAATTAGGGTAGTTTATTTAAATTCAGGAAATTATTTACGTAAAATAAACCTCTTGTTTTTTGCCCTTGAAGTATTCGCCAATCTGTGTTCTCGATCTTTAAATCAAGTATTCTTACACCTTATTATTCTTTTACGCTAAATTTCTTTTGGCAAAAATATTGATTGAAGTTTCTATTTCATCCATTTCCATTGTGATATATTTGATTCCACAGATCCTTCCAATTATTCGATGACTATGTCGAACCAGACTCAATATTAATTATTATGTACACTATATTAGTTGTCGTGTATTTTGTCCAATTTACGTGGTTGTTAATATAATTTTTTGTGGACTGAGTGACGTTTTTAGAAAAAATACTGTTGCGCAGTAAAAAAATTGTTCAGGGTTTATTTTGTCTATTGTACTTTAATTACGTAAAATGATGCGTGAAGGACTATTGCGAAAAAAGAGATATTTTCTGTATTGATTCAATGTGGAATTGCCGTCTCACATCTGGTATAGTTTTATGTAAACACGTAAACAGACAGACCGAAAATTTACAAGTCTTCTACTGATACCATTTCCCGCTTGTTAAACATTTTTAACGAGTTTTCGATACAATTGCCACCGGAATGAGGTTTCTTTTTAGAGGAATTCACAGTTCAAACGCTCTTATTGTTTCCTGTTAATATTTGCCAAACATTGTATGATGGTGCTCGGATCTCTTCGTGACCTTTTGCGGTCAATGAAATAAGGGAGTGAGAAGGGACGTCCATTACAAAGACACGCCTTTTGTCGCAAAACCGGAACGAAAAAAAAATTTCTTTCTCAGATGCGCCTGGGAACAAGCCGGGAGCGCGAGTGCGCAGACCAGCGACTCGTGTCGTTTCGTGTGATGTCACGCGTGACAGCGACGGGTTGCGGGGCGGTCGGGCAATGAATCACTGTAGCAGGCGAAAGCGGAGCAGTCGGCGTAGAGTGGTTGGTTGAAGGTGAGGCGGGCACACACTGCCGTAATGGCCGAGCTTCGTTTTGTGCAAGAGTGAAGTTAATGAAGGGCCTGACGTAAAAGTCAGGTGAAAAGCCAACTTGATATGGCGCGTCTTGAAGTTAGGTATTCAATTTTAAACATTGCCTGGTAGCACGGGAACAAAGAGAAGAATATTGATGTTGATCTTGACCAATATATTAAATAACAAAAAGATATCTTCGAGGATTGGTCAACAATAAAAAAGGGTTTCTTTCTTTTACAACGTTTCGGCAATTTATTTTGCCTTCATCAGGGCTACAATGAACATACACGATTTACATTATTTATAGTACACTTTGAAACATCTTATTAACACAAATAATATATCGATGATCACCTTATGCCCCCATCATTGCAGACATAGTTATGGATTTTCTGTTGGATAATGTGACCAAGAATAAAAATATTAATTTAATTTTTTATACAAATATATGGATGATTTGTTATTTGCTATTCATAAAGAGCATGTATATCACATCATTTAAATATTTAACAATTTTCATGGAAAATTAAAGTTAACCAGTGAAATGGAAGTAAATGGAAGTGTTCCCTTCCTCGACACACTTTTGATCAGAAACCAACATGGAAAATTAAATGTAGATCGGTTCAGGAAACCCAAAAGATCTGATATTTATCTTAATTATAACTCTTACTATTCATTTGTACAGAAGATCAATACTGCTCTTGAATTAAAATTTAGAGCACTTACATTAAGTGATAAGAAATTCCATCAAAAAAAATCTTGAAAATTGTATATAACATGTTAATTAATAATAATTTTCCGAGAAAATTGGTAAATAGAATTTTTTATAATACCACTGCGAGGAACACTGAAATAGGTAAGAGTAAGGAAAATGTAAAACCTGCTACATTTAAATCAATTACTTATGTAGAAGGTATATCAGAAAGTCTAAGTAAAGTTTTGAAAAATAAAGAAGTGGGTATTGCATATAAAAGGAGCAATAATATTGGTAGACATTTGTTTAGTAAAGTAAAACAAAAGATTGAAAAAACTGATCCAAAAAATGTTGTATATCAGGTAGATTGTAATGAGTGTGATAAGGTTTATGTTGGGCAATCCTCGCAGTTGGTAAAAAGGAGATTCAAACAACATGTGTATGATCTTAAGAAGGCTCAACCCATGTGTGCTTTAGCAAATCAACACAGTTTTGATTTTCAAAATGCAAAAATTTTATGTGGAAAAAAAGATTAATAAAAGAAATGGTTCATATCACTAAGTTAAGTGATAGAACTTGTAATATACAATCTGATACCGACAATTTGAGTAATATGTACAAAAATGTTATTGACAAATGGGTTGGCAGCAGTGGTAGGGTTGTTTCGCCATGACTGTACTTATGAATTGCCATTTTTGTGTTTGACCTACTCCAGGAAGGTTCTGGAGATGGAGTGTGTTCAGAGGTTATGGCTGGAGGTTATTGATGGTGTGGTTTAATAGCATACAGGTATGTGGTTTTGTATAATAAGATTTTATGGGTATGGGTTTGTAACAGTTTTCATAGTTAGATAGGGAGTAATCATCGATATATTATTTGTGTTAATAAGATGTTTCAAAGTGTACTATAAATAATGTAAATTGTGTATGTTCATTGTAGCCCTGGTGAAGGCAAAATAAATTGCCGAAACGTTGGCGTTGTATAGAAAAATTTTTTTTTTTTAAATTGTTGACCAAGTCTCGAAGATATCTTTTTGTTACAGATAAGAATGTTTCGTAAAGATTAATTTGCTTTAATCAACTCCTCGGAGTAATAAGGAAAGAATGCTTTCCTGGCTGAAAAATAAGTTCTGTAAATACCGGAATAATTACGTTTTTAATTTTCGTTTTAGTGAAAAAGATTCCGCAGTTCACGTAAATGAAGAAAAATTGTATTTTCCTCTTCGTATTAGTTTATGAATGTCGAGGTTGGAGCAGACATATTACCAAAAATTTTAAAGTCTCGTAGAAACTTGCGCTTTAAATATTCATTGTGCTATGCTTTTTGGAATCGAAGGATTTCTGTAATTCTGGAGATGTAGTGTGTACTCTATATTTATATGCTCCATAATTCTTTCTGCTTCACCGAGTGAAGATCATACCAATCATATAACATCATAATTTTTTGTCATATTTTAGAACGTTTCGCTATCAGTCAGGGAATATGGATTATTGTGCTTCATAGTTTCAACATAGTTTTGTGGTAAATGTCACGTGAAGTAGTATACCTTATGTACGATGGTTTTCATCCAATTTCATCCTGGCATTTAATGTGACTGGCGTATTTGCTCGAACCTTATGCTTTCACTGCATCAAGACCGAGTATTGCTGTATCACTTCTAACTGTCACTGCTTATCTTTGCAAGGTTGAAATTACGTATCTCAAATCCCTTTCTCATAAGCTGTTTACAAGTCCTTATAAACCTATTGAAAACACAATTCTGTATGTCGTATTATTCCAATAAAATGGTGGTCCACAGTCCCGCTCACGTATTCGCTTACTGACTCATCAAATCGTTGCGACACTCATAATACGAAGTTTACATGGATGGCGATTTTTGTCTCAGGTTATTGTGCGACTATCTGTTGGTCGAGAAATTATAGGAAAGGTTAGATTGGTGGTTCTTTTTAAAATACTTTATTATAAGGTGTCTAATAATAACTTTCATATTAAGACGTGAACAATTTTAATTAGAATTTTATTCTGAAAAGCCATGTTTTTCGCTTAACTAGAGTCTGTTGTGGATGGGATGTGTTTCATTGTCCGTACCGCATTGGTTGATGGTTTTTAGTTAGTTTCTGTCTTGAGATTGAGATCTTAAGACAACTTTCTTTGTATACACACCATCATCGATGGCAATTAGAACGGAGTTTCACCCTGGGGCTATGGTATGCTTTACTTAACGCCGGGAGAAGATCGATTACTTAGTTATTGTTTTGCACATCTCCACTACTTAGCTCAATGCATCATTCAAGTTCGTTTCAAAAACTGCAGAGCATATATTTCATCGTTACATTTCTTTCCATGTATGTACACATAAAATACGTTCAATAACGCGAGATTTATGAATTTCTCGAACCAAACCCCCTAGTTTTTAGCGGTCTGTTACGTTTTAGCGTTGAAGAAATCGGTTTGATTTTTTTTCATTACCCGACTATTCAATCCACATGAGTGGAGCCGAGGTGGTAAGGAATTGGGGGTCGGCAAACTTTCTCGGGAGTCTTTTGTTTTCTTTTTTCCAGATCAGGAAAAACTCAGAAATATATTGACACGCATACATGGATATACTTGGGTGGTTTTACGTATCTAAATAGAAGCAAAAATTCTAAAAACATGCAGACTCATGTGACTGGACAAGGAAATTGCTCATCAACTTACTTCACTTGGGATATAACAAAAGGAACCAGTCTAGTAAAGAATTCATTAAACTATACGAAGGAATTCAATCGATACTTGGATATGCTGCTAGTGCAAAGCGCATCGAATAACAAAAGTTCACCCTTAAAAAAACTAGACCGCATGCAGCGACTTAATCTACTGAAACTTAGTGGTAATGTCCTTACATCAACGATGGCTATTGAAATTGTTTGGAATTCACCGAATTAACATTCATTCAGAGTAACTGATATAAAAATAAATATGTATATAGACATTAAATTTTTTGTTAAAACGAGATAACTAACATTTTAGTCATGGATTTTCAGTATTTTTTTTTTCGTACGGTAGTATTGAAATTTATTTCATTATAACAAAATTAATATTTTTCGTTTTAATAAGAACGGAAATATTGAAAATAACAAAACACAAGGTATTTTTAAATATAATGAATTTGATATAAAGTGAAAAGTAGAAAGTATAACGCATAACAACCTATAGCGGTAGTCTAGTGGTAGCTTCTTCGCTTCCGTGATCCAGCTGGGCGGTAGAGCGTGAGTTCAAACCTTACTTGACCGAATTAGGTGAGATGGGGACCTGTAAAAATATTACACATTTATTATAGATTTTTACTCTATCGTTTTTCTTCTGATGTGGAGCGGTGTAGTTATTTCTCCTACTAATAAAATTGCTCAGTGTGTGTGTATCCAGAGATAACATGCAGCTTTTTAATGTGCTTTCTCTTGATTGACGGATTTTGTGAGTGTACAATGGACTGATGAATGACACGGATGAATCAATGACGGAGAAAATTTAACACCTGATGGATTTGTTCAGTGTTTCAAGAGAGATCACCAGAGGGGTAGGAATGTGGGAATGAATATGTGTTTTTACATTAAATATTACTAATTATAAAAGCATGATTGGCTTTATGAAAACTGCATCTTATTGAACAATTTTTCTTTCGTATTTCAGATTGCCATTTAAGATACTGTTTGTTTACAATCGATAATATGTTTGTTATCTAATGAATTGTATTTTTTACTTGATCTAATATAGTAATTGTTGTTACAAAATACTTCTGTTTCCAGATAAAAAGAAAATTTGAATTGCTGATCCATGGTGAATACTAACTCGCAATATATTGGAATATTACGGAATGCAGTTCCGTCTAATGTTTTGTGAGGTGATGCGAATAGAAATGCAACTTCTCAGGTCGCTAGTATATCAAAATGTTTGTGAAAATTGAACTTGAAAATTCCGGTTTGAAAATTCATTGTTATTTTAATCTACAAATCACTGTTAACATATATTTTTGCATATGACAATTGCTGCAGGGCGAATCAACTAAATATCTACAGTAGTTCACAGTTGTTATGAGGAAAAAATAATTAACTCCACTCGTTTACTTGTAACGACTAGTTTATTTATCTTTATTACCGACTATCCATCTCTGCTTTTTTTATTAGTCTCCAATTACAGTTTGTCTGCTTTTTATATTAGTGTTACTCGTTGACTAATCATAGCCACACTTATACGCATTTTTACGCTCTCTTCTTGCACCACTTGCACGTTAAAATGTTGTGTTATTTGCTAGCATATACGTTTCTATTGATGTAATTTCGGTTTGATTGCTGACAAATGTTAATGGTTCTTCACCAATGCTCCAACATGATTTGTCTTCAGATTTAATAGTCATTCGGAAAGCTCCCCTAGTGTCTTTAGCGATTTTCCTTAGAAGTGAATTCATCTCTGCGGTATTTCTACGACTTTCTTCTTGTACCGTCTGCAATGAAGCATATCGCCTAATCCGTGCTGTCGGTGGGATAGAGCCCCAACAGTCTTGTATAGTTGCGGGGTTTTAGAAGTTTCTTTACTACCTCTACCACCGTGTCCAGCATACGCAGCGACCTTTAGGACACCGGTTATCTTTTCTCTACTAATAACGGATGGTTTGTTATTTTCCAACTGGCATTCTTTGTTTCACTTTTCTTTACGTGCTGTTTGTTTCAGTTGGGAACATTGTTGTCCGCAACTTTTACTGTCTGAGTTCATATTCCGTACATTTACTTTTTTTATACACAGCATTATTACGGAGAATCAAAACTATTACGTAATTTTTCACCGTAGGACGAGACGAAAATGTAAGACTACTATTTACAGAACTCTAATGATTCTGCCTTTCATTTCCGAAACATGGAACGATGTAAGACGATGGATAATATCCATAAAAGTTGTAATAAAAATAATTCATCATTTTCAAGAAAGTCGTGTGACGTTGTTTTGGCGTCGTTACCCGGCGTCGAATAAGCGTTTTTATACGACGTCGTGAATACACCGTTGCCTGATGTTGAATCGACGTTACATGCGTACGCTTTGGCAACATATTCGTGGTGCAACAACTTCACGACGTGGTTTTTCAACGTCGCCACAACTTTGACGACGTTGTAACGAAGTAGTTACGACTCGAAATTTGTACGTGGATGTGATCAACGTGTGTGTATACATGAAAGTGTTTGTTTTATTCTGTTTTCGATGCTACCGACACGATTGTATAGTAACGGTAAAATGAAATGACAGATTAACGTATTTTGTAGGGTTTTAGGGTTTTATCAGGATCTTCGTAATGGCGCCCAGTTTCAGAAGTGTTTGAACTTTATGAAGAGTATTTTTCTTTTTAGTTAACATTCTTTATCATTATCTGGCTTTGTATGCAGTTTCGGTAATTTTATGTTCTTAAACCGTGTATTAGGACTAGATAAGGGAAAAATGTTTTTCTCGTAACTTCAATGATCGAGACGGGAAATTAGACAAATATAACATCAGTTTAAGTACAATGGTAAAAATTCCGAAGTGTTGATCTCACGATTTTCCGATTTCGAATCTACAAGCCGCTCCGCCATCGCGGACGGTTATATTGTATTGTTATATATTTTATTGAAACCCTCGTTGCCGGGGATATCGATTAGACTTTGCGTTGTTTCCGTATTCGCTGCTTCTTTCCCTCTTTGCTCTAACTTCGCCTGTTGGGGAGGGTGGCTGGTTCGTGCTCGCGAGATGGCGCACCACTCTTTCCTAACGAGAACGTGGGTTCGGGCAACGGCTCAGGCTCGATCTTGGCGGCGCTGTGCGCGTCCTGAGGAATGGGCCTTCAGCCGATGCCCATTCCAAGGAGCGATGTGCCAGCTTCTTTGCATTCCTTTCCCTATCGTTGTCTTTGCCTCAAAAAAAAAAAAAAAAGAAGCAGTCTGTCTCCCTACTGTGGCGTATTCGGCTGATGAGTAAGTAGCCGTCCACTAATGAAGTGCTGTGTCTCCAACTTGATCTCGAAGTCTCTTATAGCAGGTGCTCATTATTTGTCTGGACTCCCCTTCACAGGGCCGTGCGTCGATACTGAGAACTCATACCATTATTTGCTTCCCGGAGAGTGGGGTAACAAAGGCGCGTGATGTCTGCCAGTCGCGCGCTGCCGCCGAGCTCTTTCGTTGAGCGTCGACGTGCTGGGGATGAGGACTAAGGGAGGAAGGGTGAAGCTCTGTGGACGAAGAGCGCCGCACCCACGCTTCTCAAACCGGAGAGCCATCGACTTGGCGAAATTGAGAATTACCCGACGGATACTCAGACACCTCATTACACTTATTGTTTCTCGATGTCAGCTTCTCCTCCCATGAGAAATAAGGTAATGTACTGAGCGCTACCAGATATGATAAATGAGGCAAATAGTTATCTTGCAATGTTGACCGGATGACGAACTCCCGGGTTCTTTCCTTAACCAAATGAATGTTTTGTCTTGTTTTTGTTAAATGCAGTATTAAAATTTTCAACTTCTTTGCCTTTAAAGTCAAAGGATGGTGTTGTCATTCAATGACACAAAATATATTTCCTCTCATAATTGAAAACTACGTTTTATTCATTTTACTATAGTTTCACAATCCCGTTCCCTTTGTGGTCTCTACCCCAAAAATCCCCCAGAAAAATGTTAGTTTCTTTGAGTACTTTTTTCCCTTTCTTAAAACATTGCGGATTTCGTCTTTGCTCCCCTTTTTATTTTTCTTATCAAACGATCATTGGCAAACCTTTTCGCTATATAGTTAGTTTCATTTCGTTATTTCCTTGTGGTGGGGGTGGTGGACAGTTAGTACCAGTCTAGAAACCGAATAGGTTATTTTCATTTGGAATAAAAACATCTTGCAATAATTCTTTATCAATTTAGTTCTTGCTTTTCTTCACAGTCCTAATTCGTGTTGGGATAGTTCTCGTTCTGTAAAATTGATTTGTATACCTTCGTGAAAGAACATTTATGCGTTACATTCGCTTCGGCTGTATAATCTATTCAAAATCGCCTACCTCGTTATCTTATTTCCGAATACAATTCGTATTCGTGGTGCTTTTGAAACAGCAGCCTGCATCAATTGAACACAGTAGTGAAGCGAATTCTTCCTTCTGATATTCGATTTCAAATACTTGTTTTGTAGTTAGCTTCAGGGGAGGTAAAACCTTCAATCTAACTTTCATTCAACTGTCTGTATTTGAAGGTATTCGAGAGTATAAGTATTATGTTACATATACTTTTGTAACTCAAATTCTGACACGTTAAAAGATACTTTATGTGTAGGATCTGTACTAAATTGAAATCGTTTCTATTCCTTCTAATGCATGTCTTTCAACACACATTTTAATAACATATTAAAAGTTTTCAAATTTAAATAATGCTCTCACAGAAATCTTGTTTGAAGTGATCAGAATATGCTAATGCTTTTTCGAATGAAGTGAACTTAGTATTTTTCTTAAATGACAACTTTTTCTCGTGAAAACGATTTCTTGTTGTCTATTAAAATTATTTTTTCACGAGATTTATACTTGCAAACTTGAGTGTATTTACTTTGTAATGAAGTGTAGATATTTGACGGATAGTTTGGAACTATTTTTATAGTACGGCAACGTTTCAGGTCACTGGAAAGAATTCGAGCTTGGGAATGTAGCAAGATTGCAGTGTGTCCGTTCAGCCTGATGATGTAGGTTCCAGTCCTTTTGAGAGTTCAATAATATGCTCTGTGTATTCAACATATCGCCTACTTCCCTAGAAGGAAGCAACAATAAAAGCTGTGAATTTTTTATATAATAAAAGTGATTTTCTTAAATGAATTAGCGAATTATTTTCCAGTTTCCTTGTGCAATTATATGATCACCGAAGTAGACGTGCAAATGTTGATTGTTCTTTGATTTATGGAATACAAATTTAAGAAATTTCCTATTCCTATTACCTCAAAGTTTCTTTCGCAGCTTTATGCACGAGATCATTGCAAGATTCCGATGGTCTGGTTCCAGATTAGCCATTTCCATATTGACCGGGAAGATTTCCTTCCTCACGCGTGTCTCGACGCGAACTGGATAGAGTACAGACTTCGAGTATAGAGTACTGGATGAAAGGAACTTTCATGGTCCTTTACCGATAAGTAGGTCTATATTGATTGGAAATAAAATTTATGTAATGCAGAATATTGAGTTTCGATCAATTTAAGTGCGATAAAATAATACGGAGTAGAGCACGGAAGAAAATAAATTCATCACCGAAATGACTTTTGAAATTGCAAATCATCACTGAAATCATTTCTTCCTTACATAAAAATTTTTGTTCTTTGATTATTTAAATGTATAAAAATCCCGAAACATATCCATATACACGTGAATGGAAAAATTGTGAAATTCCAATTGCTTGGTTATGAAGGAAAAAAGAACATAAGAAGAAAGTCGTTGAAAGTATGACGCCCCAGAGTGGTCCTCTCTATTAGTGAGGTACCGTTCCGATGTTCGCCTTGTTCGTACGGAGGAAAACCGAGAACGTAAGACTGGCATACGCGTATTTTTGCCCTTTTGAATACTAATCATGAAAAGATATGTAGTTCGATACTCTAAAAGGTTTGCAAACGATTGACTACTTCCGGATAGTACATTTGTCTCATGATTCTGCGCTTTTAAAAATAAACTTATGTCGAATTAATATCGGTTACAAAATGTATAAGTTACAAAATGGGACGGGAGTTAGAGTTCGTAGGCCGTCTATATTATCATCTCACTCTTAATTTCGACAAATGATGTTTTTTTCTTGTATCGTGAAATTCGTGGAATTTAATTAATGGATTTCTGTTTTATTCTAGAAAACACGATATTTCAATACATTTATTCCAAGCGTATAACCTATACTAACATATGTTTCATTTAGAGACATCTACGTTTTAGTAATTCGGAACAAATATTGTTGTATTTGAAGTTCAGAATCAGTGAGAAGCAGTTTCTTGTTGCCTGTTTTTCGATATATTTGAAACATATCTTGTTTTTTCGTCAGCATTTTATTCAAATATTTTAATGCTGTGTATGAATGAACCCCGATAATTTAAAAATGTGTTCATTAGTTTAGCTTTGCCGGGAACTCAACGCCTATTTTAAATCCTTACTTTCATTCATGCAGATATCTATCTAGACGCGCATGGCTCTTTGAGGGAATTAAGCTGGGTGTAGGATAACACGAAGCAGTTGCGATCGAGACATGACAAAGCTCTTGTTGCTTTGGTTGGGAAACGCCTCCGGCTATTATTTCACTTCCCTGCAAACACTACACTGATGAGAAATTCTCCATCTGACATTTGTGTGTATTTTAATTATAAGATTCGCTGCACATTCAATGGGGTAAAGAGAAATCGGCACTATATTTTAGTAATGCTGGTGAGTTGTGTCATTGATTTGTTTTCTTAATATTATTGAAGACAACGTTCATTGTTTGAGTAATCGTGAAAGTATTTTTTAATTATGTTCTACCCGTTTATGAACAACATTCCGATCGTTAATTCAAATGTTTGTTTGATGTGTCGACATCCTCTACTTTCTACATTTTAATTGGAATGTGACATTTGTTGAATACTTCAAAATTCTTTCAAGGCAACATGTTGTTGTGTCTTGTTTCGGGTGGTGTGTGGTGTGGCATATTGCAAGTGTACTAAATAATTCGATTTTTAAGGAATCCCCCAATAAAAAATAGTACTTGTAACATATTTGAATTGCTTGTTGTTTCCCCAATCCTTCCATACTTTCATGAATTATCGTAATTAATAATTTTAGTTCATCGTAATTAATTAATATACCTGAACGCTATTTCGTATTGCGCTGAGAGAAGTCTACTGGCTACTTTTGTGGCCATATCTTGCACTTATTGTATTGGCATATTGTCGGACATAAATTTAGAAGGCTTTGTCCCGCCAGTTAATATTATAATTTGATATCATACTATTTGAGTACTCGTGCGATGTATTTTAGCAGATTTTCTTTCTTTCTTGTATATCCTGTATCTCTTTTTGTACGCTGCTGTGTCTACCAATAGTGTTTGCAAAAGTGAAACGAAACCGTGTGAATGTTTTAAAATAAAAAGTTTTCCCAAAACTGAGTTCCTCTGGATCATGACGTTGTAAAGTCATGAAAACATTTCTTATAGGTGTAACATTTTTAATGTTTTAATGAGGGTGGGGGGGTTTACCCGAAATTGCGATTTTACATTAGATGTGCCAGTAAAAATGTTATATGACTTGTTTAAATTATTTTGTTCCCAAATGTGTAATTATTATGAAATTAAAAGAACTATTCTATCATATTAATATAGAGGTATTATTAGGTTAATGGCCAAACTCATAAAGAAATATGCTATATATTAAACATTTAACAAATTAAAAACTAATTTATCTCTTTTATTTTCAAAATGTTAGAAAACATGACATTTTAACTTAAAACTATGGAGCACTTTTTCCCATGGTTCCATAATTCAACCAATTTTTTAAAATAATTATGCGAGTTAGATATTTGAATAGAAAAGCATCACTTATTGCCTACAAAGAAGACAGAGTAAGTGAAGACACGAAGAAACTCGCGCGTTTCTATGGTCTTCCTAGACATCGATACCTCACTAATAGAGAGGACCACTCTGGGGCGTCATATTTTCGACGACTCTCTTGTGTTCTTTTTTCTTTCATAACCAAGCAATTGGAATTTTACAATTTTTCCATTCACGTGTTTAACAATATGCTACGGGATTTTTATACATTTAAATAATCGAACAAACAAAATTTAAGTAAGAAAGAAGTGATTTCAGTGATGATTTGCAATTTCAAAAGAAACCCCATGTTTCTATGGTCTTCCCAAAATCCATAAGTCTGAAACTCCACACTCTGGCTCGTTACTTAGCTGCCGATATTGAACCACATACTACCTATTCCTTCTCAAAGCCATGTCTTTGAAATAATCCAAGGAATTTGTCTGGACGAATTGAATCTTCTCGGGATTTTCGACTTTGCATCGTTGCAGTAATTGTCATATGGGAAAAACTATTGCTTCTCCGTATACGTACAGATTGGGCGGACCCGACGGATGTGTGCCTTGAGTTCACATTTTCTCAATACAATTTCCGATTCTTCAAACATACTTATTGTGCGCTTATTCCTTCGCTATGTATGCGCGCTATGTATTTACTTGATGAGTGCAAGAGAGGAAGTGAAATTAAGAAGAAAGTAGTAGTGCAAAATTATTGCACATACTTTCTCAAATACGTTTCTCTTTCTGCAGCGTAGAGTGAGAAAGAAATTATGTAGTTAAAGAATCATTTCTGATGTGGTCCTCTATATTTTGATCGTATTTCAGTGCTCTAATCATGCTGAAAGTCACTGGGTGAACTTAGTACTGTCTTTTATTTAAAATTTGAAAATAAAGAACTATTCAAAATATTATTTCAAAACATATAGCGACATATCATTCTTATAAGTATCGTAAAAGTGTTATGTAAATCTAATTTTATTGTAGACAGAAATTGATGTATTTTCGTATCTGCAGTCCGAGTTGCTGTCCTCCTATGTGTTTTATCATTATCACATATTTCATTTCAGCTTACGAAAAGTGTATTCTACGTCTGCTTGGTCCATTTACACTGCTAAATATTATTCAAGCTTCTTGAAACAGTAAACTAATGTGTGAGTGTAGCTGACAGAAATTATTTTACTGCGTCTATACCAAACTTTCAAGCGAAATAACGCTAATGCGGATGTAATGTATACTAATTGTTTTTTACGCACAGAAATTTTAAGCAAAATCGTTGGAGCCGTTTTTTAAAAACATTGTAAATAAAACTTTGACCTTCATGTGAAGTATCCTTTGTTATAAAGTAAAAAAATAGAGCTCGTACATCGACAAGTAAATTCTACCGTAGATACGAAATGCGAGTGAAATTTGTTCACCCGTTTACTCATAATCGCTGCGCACGGTAGGGCAGGCAGACAGACGGACGTTATACCAAAAAACACTGTTTCAAAATCAGGGATCGCCATACGGATATTTCCGTCGAAATCTCGCTTTCGAATTTTTTCACGGTTACAAAATTTTCTATATACTACGTATATGAGAAAGTAAAAATAGTTGTTCAACGATGGTTTATGTCTATATCGATGTTTAACACTTATTCTTAAACGAAAACTCTTCTGCAGGTTGTCGAGGTCTGTTGACGATAACTTTCATATTTTCCATTCAATCGACATCTTCCACCTCATTGATAAAATCATTTCTACTTTTCTCTCTAAAGAGATCTGACACATTGTCTTCCAGTAGATCGTAGGCTTTGTTTGTTTGTTTGATTGTTTGTTTGTTTGTTTTGTTTTGGTTGGTTGGTTGGTTGGTTTTCTTCTTACCAGTGCAATTTCATAATCCGGTATTCATTCTATTAATTTGCTCAAATCATCTTAATTGATTTTGTTTTATTGTAATTTAGAGTGGGTTTATGTTCAGGTTTGACAGGATTTTCAACGCAGCAATAAAATTGATTTTAGGCCTTCGCCTTAGCTGTTTTTACATTGCCGCTTCTTATTCCGTATCCGTTTTATCCGTTTGTACCTTATCCTGCGGAGCCAGCGAAGACACGGGCAAAACGACTTCATGCGGAGGCGTCTCTCTGGCTTCCAGTGAGTTGGGAGAGGCGACGCGCTGGATGTAACTTGGACCGGAAACCGGCTGTCATATTCTCCTGGGGTGGCATAAACTCGTGATACTTTCTGTACGGATAAAGAAGCCACTATCCTGCTCTACACAGACGGAAGTGTCCAAGCGGTGCGTGGTATTATCTGACTTACAAACACTGCGATATGTGCTGTTAACCACTCTGCAACGTTTGTGGGAATACGCCACAACATTGGCTTTTTTATATAGTTTTAAAGTTTCGTATATTCTTTAAAAACATGTTCGTGGTTTGCAGTTTGGTTTTAATGAAGTATCCAGAGTAATGGCGTATTCTCCATCTGGTGTACACAATTTTTTACACTGCTTCCTGTGCATGAAGCTTGTTATTTTATATAGAGTTCCGTTTACATGTGTTTACCTTGGTTTTGTGTCCATGAGTAAAGGTTATAGTTGTGAATGAATGCATCTCTACTTTGCCTAGTGGCAACATATGAAACAGTTGTATAGTTCTGTTTTACAAACTTATGTGACAGCATACTTGTTAGAACATTGCACAAGGAATGTTCGAAATGCTGTATTTCAAATTTATTTATATACGTATATTATCAGTTACGAATGTGTCATACGATGGAACTGATACTTTTTCGTGGAACCGCGCCTCATTATTCTTGAAAAATTATCTTTCGAATTATTATCTGGTGTTGCTTGTTATTAAGTACGCCAATATTCCATAGTTATTCTTTATGATAACAATTTCAGAACCGATTATTCAGTATTGTGTTTCAGTGACCTGCGACAAAAGATTTGCGTGATAAATGACTCAGAAAAAGTTTGCTTTATAAAGTTAGGGAAAATATTACCTGACAACATTTTAGCTACTACTAGTTGTAAGAGCAGCGCATCTTCACCAGTGAATCGTTCTTAATCATTCAGTTTTTTATGGATCAGTTCATTTTTAAGGTGTCATAAGAAAAAAACTAGAACATTCTGAGCTGTCGAGTACGACTCGAGCGTAATATTTACGAACTCGTTAGGCTCATTTGGTACATGCAGAACAGAAATAATAACTTATTTGCAAAGAATACTCTTCTTCTGCAATTACAATTCTAATTTTAAAGAATGTATGTGCTCTGTGAATAGGTACATCCGACTCTGCACATTCACCAGTTAATCGATTCAAGAATCTTATCGACTCCTTCAACTTTATTACTACGATAAACGACCCCACTCGCCTCTCCGGCTCATCTCAAACATTGCTAGATCAAATTATAGTCAACAATGGAATCTCGTATCTCTCTGAAGTGTTTATCGCCGATACAGTGATCACCTTGCTCAAGTATTGACTATTAATAATAAACTAAAACCGCTTAAAATCCTTTACAAATTTACAAGAGAGTTTAATGACATAAATAAATCCATATTCGTAAATTATTTGCGTGAAGAAACATGGAAAGATGTTTACAATTGCCAAAACACCGACGACAAATTCAATGTATTTATCTCAATATTCCTAAAACATTACAACTCTAGCTTTCCCATAAAACGCTAGTTAATTACCACAAAGAAATACAATAGATGGATCACCCAAGGGATAAGAATTTCTTCAAAAACCAAACGCCGTTTATATTATCTTTCAAAACTCAATAACCAACCACCCGAATTCCATAATTATTTTCGTAAATATAAGACTATTCTCCGAAAAGTAGTCTATGCAGCTAAAGTTATGGAAAACGACAGGCATATACTAAAATCGAACAACCGGATGAAAGCCATGTGGAATATTGTTAACAATTACACGTCAACTTCTGAAAATCGCGAAGAAAATGTTTCTTTACTAAACGATGGCAAGATCGTGTCAAATCCTCAGGACATCGCAAGTTTGTTTAATTCTTACTTCTCAGAAGTTGGTAAAATAACGAACTCAATATATCCAAATCAATGTCCTCCAATTATATCCACCCACATACCCAATTCTATGTTCACTTCTGAAACTAACGCCAGTGGTCATGAGAATCATCAGCTCATTAATAAACAAGTTGAAATTCAGATTCAGTACCTCCGAAAACATAAGGAACGATTGAGAAGAAACTTCTATATTTTTCCCCGTCAAACTATCATATGACTGGTCTGTTGGAGGTTTTGACGGATCGCTCCGCCTGAAGTCCGAGAGCAGGGAAGTCTCTGGAGTGAAGTCCATAATGTCTCTGCCGTATGTGTTTGAAAACAATAGATCATGGACGAAGTAAATTAATTTCAATCCATTGATAATACTCTCGTTATTCCAGAGAAATCAATGTAATATATTAAACAAAATCTGAGGTATCGTGCTGAACAAATCGGACTTGACTGCCCTATAGTTTGGTTAAACGAGGTGTCGGCAGAATCGATACTAGTTGTTTTTGTTGCCAAGCAGCTTAATAACCATTTCACCATTATTACTTATAATTAACGAGCACAACAGTTTTTGAACATGGAATGTATTATGGTGCAGTATATCAAAGGTATCTCAAAATTTTGATATCGAAATATTCGTAATAAATTTCGAAATTTATTTACGTTAATTATTAAATAGTACGCGTTTGTGTCAATCCAGTTCAAAGAATGTCGAGTTGTTTTATGTGGAAAATCGCAAAGAGGAACAAGAAATCATATTCATTGCCACATTTATAAAAAGGAATATATGTTGGAACATTTTACTGAGTGACATGCAACGACGTGTACAACATTGTTTTCGCTCTCTTTTGAAGTTAATTAGAAAAGTAGAAATGAATGAAACGATGACAGACGGAGCATTTTTTTCTACTGTGTCAACTAATTTACGTCATTGTTTGATGAGTCTCACAGTTACATAAATATTTTATTTGAATCGCAATTAAACATGTGGGAGGTATACGTGTATTTTGCGCGTGTACTCTCGCCATGCATATGTATATTTTCCTCAACACATATTCTCTTACTATTTTCCCTAGCGGTCGGTCAACGAAAACACAAGAGAAAAAAAAATCAGTATTTTCCTGGCTAACGAATCCGAACGCAGCTAATTTTATGCCAAAGAAAAGACAAATACAAAGATGAGTCATTTATTGAATTTGAACGAACTACAATAGCGTCCCCGTGCCGTCAATATTGAAACATTTTGCGATACCGACAAACGAATTGAGCGTATTATCGGTGTTCCGGAAAACCTCGCCATAACCCAAGGCAATCTCATTTGTTATAACAGGAATTTTTTTTCATTATTTTTTAAACCCAGTTTCTTTATATAGCTGTATTAGTTGTCTTTTCCCTAATATCTTTTGTTATTCCTACTTTCATAAGTCCATATATTATCTTTTTAATTTTCTTATAAATATAGTCGATATGTGGTTTGTATGTTAATTTATTATCTATTATCATCCCAAGTTACTTGATACTCTTTTGAATTGGTAATCGCCAGTTATTGATCTTTATAATTGGATTGCGCTCGTTTTTCCCACGTTGTTTCATGCCAAAACTATTCCTTCTGTCTTTGTTTTGGATATTTGTAATCGAACTTCTCCACACAATGCTTCGAAGTATGTCACAATTCGTGTTCCTTCCTTTGCAATAACTGTAATGTTGTTTTCCTCTAGTTTCTCTAAAATAATATTTAATATTATTTTCCAAAACACTGGACCCACGTGGCTGCCTTCAGGACAGCCTTGATATATTGAACTTATTATTTGTTCTGTCCCAATTTCGAGGAGAATGTGCCTATCTTCTAGGTAAGATCGTGTTAAATTTATTACATCCTTCGAGATCTTCTTGTTTTCTAATTCTCGTAGTATTAGGACATTGTCGAACGCCCCTTGTATGTCAACACTGGCGACTAAAGCATATTTGGTATTCCTTTGTGTTATTCTTCGTGTTAGTTATTCTATGGTATTTTCTGTACATTTTCCTTTTGTGAAGCCGTGTTGTCGCAGACTAAATTTCCCTGTCATTTCGCTTTCTATTCTGCTTGCTAAAATTCTATCTAACAGCTTTCCGATAGTTGGAAATAATATAATCGGTCTATATGAGCTACTTAATTGCCTGTCTGTATTACCAGGTTTTAGGAACAGCTTTAATATTCCTATTTTCGAGCTGCTTGGAAAATATCCATAACTTATACATTTTCGAAATATTAATAGTAATTCTGCTCCATATCTTCCCTGCAGTTGCTGAATATTTCATTCGTAATTTTATTGTATCCCGGGCTTTTTTCTCTTTAATAATCTTATTAATCACAAATGTTTAAAAATTCATGGTGTTTTTGCGATGTGGTTAAAATTCAATTCATATTGTATATTTGTCTTTTCATGGACTTTGACGTATCACCGAGAAAAATAAAAAGTTTACTTTTAAAAAACAACTGCTAATACCTCTGCTACCAAAAAAAGCTACAAATCATTTCAATACTTTGAAGAAATAACCACATGTTACGACGTATCTTACAAGGGAGTGGTCAGAGGCGACATACCGAAAAATTCCCTGAATTTTTTTTTTGTAGGAGGGGTCCAAATAAGAAATACACATGTAAATTATTGACTACTGAGACGCACTGGAAGTACTTTTTATTCGTTGGAAATTATGAAAATCCGTGAGATTTTTTCTGAAGGAAATATTTACGAACCTGCGCTCGGGTAGGTTACAATGAAACATAGCTACTGATAAGACATGCCATTTTATTTTGATGTCCTTGACTCTGGTGTGATTCACGTTGTCATCCTCCAAAATATTTCACATTTAGAATAGCTTAACTGCACCAGGTTAGGTTTTGTTTTGTGAGGGTTTATAAAATTATATAGTCTAATGTTAAAAGTTAGAAATTTATGAATGAATTCCGAGTATTCCATTATAATTCATTTATTTTACTTTGTCATGACTTCGGTTTTTGTTTCCCCATTTTTATTCAACCCACTCTTGGAAACTTACGTTTTGATACTTTTGTGTACTTTTGCGATGCAAGTAATACATCATTAAGATAGTATCTAAATGTGGATCTAAAGCTGAAGAACTCAAGTAAATCGTTAGTATACCTATGATATCGAATCGACGTTTGTCTGGAGTGGATGAGAGAAACCCCAGTTGTAAAACTGACTCAATTTGGCCGAAGAGGGTTTGAATCCTCGTTCTACCGCTCATCGATGTCGAGGAAGCGAAGACCACTGCTGTCGGTACAGTGGTAAACGAGAATAGTGTAGTTTCGTTTTCAAGGGTGAAGATGTACATGTGTGCAATCATAGCACCAAATTTTCTAGGGGATTGAAAATTCGCTGAAAAATTCCTGACGTGTGAATGAAAGGTTTCGAGAAAATTTTGCTTCGTGAAGCAGGGAGTTGCTTATTGGTAATTAATTCCGATATGTGGAGATGAAAAGATTTATATGCTGATAACTTTTACATATTTGACGTGGAGTTTTACTACTTCCTTTTACATTGCTACATCTTCCATCGTCCCTCCTTTACGTGGGCAATAAAGTGGTAACTTTTTTATGGACTGGTGAAAGTAACTTGGCGGTTGACACGTAGTTTCATTCTCTTTCGACACGGCGTTAATTTTATTGATATACGGCGTGTTAAAGTGTACCAGCTTGTATATTATGATAAATTTCTCGTTTTCAGCGCCGACTGGGAAGGTCATACACATGTGTTGAAGTTTCGCGTTCGTTTCTTGTTAGGGATACTCGTAACTGTTTTTGTTCCTTTCGTTTTCTTAATACTGAAAGAATTTGTTCCTACGAAGAAAAGAAAAGAATTGTATAAATATATCTGTATGAGACTATCAGTATCTTTACTTCTGAGAAGCTCACATGTTGAAGAAAAATATCTACATTTATGGTCATGTCTTCAGTTCTTACCGTGTGAATATGTGCTTTCAAGAACATGAGGTTAACTTCTGGAACATCTTTAGATAGTTAAACTCACGCTCGAGGGAAAAAAAAGTTCATGCATTTTTCGAAGTACGTGTATTCTGTTTTTTCTCTATTGGAAAATACAATACTCAGAACAAGCGGGAAGTCGGATGAGCAAAATAGTTGTATTTTTTAAAACAGGGAGTGAGTGAACATGTATGTTTTCTATGTAGAGATTTAATTATATATTTTGTTTGTCCTCCAAAATTTAAGTTTCTCTCGCAGCTTTTCTGGAAATTTATTGCAGTTTTTGTGATATACATTGACGTAATATCGTATTATTACATTGTATTATTACAACACACCTTCGTAACTCTCGTTTTCAGAGGAAGATTGAGTTCGATCTTGGTGCTGATATAACTTGATGTTTTTGGAATTATACTAATCACGAGAATCGGTGAAGTCTGTACTTTTGGAATCCTCGTTAATTTTTTTCTCATTTATATCTGACATGTTTGAAACTCTTGAAGTGTTAAGTAAACTGGTATCAGGTACGTAACATACAGGCAATGGATTTGAAAATAATAGAAATTGTACCTATTTTTAAACATATTCATATATTGGGTTAGTGGTTACGTTGAGAGGCTTGCTCTTATATACGCTGTAGTCAAAATGTTTGTAGTTTCTGCACGTTCTAGTGTCTGTACGTTCGTTATATTTTGATATGGTGTTGTGTTCGTTATATTCCACGTTCCGTCCATTTCCCGTTTCTCCGCGCTTTGCTTCGATACCCGTGCTTTTGATTGTTTCGATAAAGTTTCCGCCTGTCTGCGAATTAGTATTTTTTTGGGTGGTTAGTATTGTTAACAACTCTTGTTGCGGTAAAAGATGCGATCATAAATTAATGTCATCAAAGTTACCATTCAATAATTGTGTAAGTGTACTTAATATCTCTTTTTTTAAACCCATTGTTTTAAGATTGTTGAACACTTGCTCCTAGTCACGTACCTCCAGCAGAGGTTCAAATTATAAATTTGTAGTGCGTGAGCAACGAAGCGAGTTCTAACGCTAAAACTCTCATCCATTCACAAATCAATGCGGCGAGGAAGGTGAACAATGGTTACGCCGCATCACCGATCACGTACACTGTAATCACTCACATTATAGTCACAGTGACACAGCATTTCAGATGTATGAGGGACACCGAGATTGGAGGTGTAAGACAAAAGTACAGCTTACTATTATTGGGAAACCTTGGACGAGACAACTCTAGATTCATGTCGGATTCAGCAGAAGCAGTACAACTGGGTTTTCGGAAAAAGATCAGTACTTTTCTGGGAAGATCTTTAGAAAATGAGTTGCTCATATATTAAGTTGTCCCATCTCATAAATAAAGTTAAACCGATCTGGACCTATGGAATCCAGTTATGGAGAGCGGCGTCGCTATCAAGTATAGAAATCTTGGTACGTCTTTAATTCAAAACGCTTAGAATATTCACAAATGCTCTATGGTTTGTCAATAAAAAGAACCCTTCACAACGATCTTCATTCACCTTGCATACTGGAAGAAATTGCAACCGTTTTTTAAGAATACCGATCTAGTCTTGACAAGCACAAAACTTTTCTAACCCTCAAGTTTTTTTTGTTTTTTTTTAGTTGTCTGTTTCAGACGAATACAAATATCCTTGTGATGTAACTAAATAGAATTGTCAATGGACAACACATCTTACTCTTTGTTAAATTTCCCTGTATAAAATTTGCTCATTGTTTTCTGTAATCATGAACATATTACAAATAAAATTTTAATTAAAAATGCCGAATCCATTCCTTTTTACAAGTCCTTAACGCGCGAGTTCCGAACATACATTCCATTACGATTTATGCTTATTTCGGACCCTTCTACCTTCTTTAAAATTTCAGACGGATTTTTCCCTGTAATAGACGTGTCTGAAAAGTTCTAGCGGTAGTATTTCGCGTGCTATCCACCTATGATAAATTGTTAGCATTGGGTTTTCATAGCGAGATATAGAAAGTTTGCTCTTTTGGCTTCCGTTGTAATCTTCAGTGCGAATTATCGAGTCCAGGGAACATAATTATACTTGCTCTTGTTTCCTTTTTGTCACAACAAACTGTTCAGAACGAGGAGTCGAGGCGAGAGATACTTCTCTTTCTCAATCCGATATAAAAGGAGACGCAAGTAAAGTAAACTCTGTTCTTAATTAGTATTTTTCCTAATTAAGTGAATGGCGAAATTGTGTTTGTTTTATAAATTCTGAAAGTCCCGGATAAACCAGTATTCGTTTCGTTTCTTCGAATTTTATTTCCAAGATTTCCTATTTTCGTCTTAAGTTCGTAATCTGACAGTAGGTTTCAATCCGACGCTTCACTGTCTTCTGTTAATCCAGAATATGGAAACGAGTTTTTGGAAAGGTGTAATGGAAAGTTTAGCTCAAGTTTTTAGCGTTTCTGGGAAGTATTTGGTGCAATGCTGTCCTGTCCTGTCTTATTCCTTTGACTCGTTTGTGAACCTCTAGCCTATTTCTTAGTTTATGTTGTGTGTAATCCGTAAATAAAATTTGGAAGTGTATTACATCCTGTTTTGAAGTAGATTTGGAATTGGATTCACTGTGCGGTACATTTTCATGGACTCTTTAACAAAATGAATGTCAAAAGCCGACCATGTGTGAGTTAAAATAGTGTTATAATCAATGGTGCTTATTAAGGCATTAGATTTATATCCGATAGCTAAATACCTCGCACGGACGTGATATTCGACTGATAACTCGTGATATTCAGTCTGTGAAATGGAATACGATATGTGAGAGAGATGACGGTAGCGATTGTTGTTCGCTTCAAAGGCATGGCACTCATTAAACACACGTGTATTTCATTCGTGTGGTAATTTGTCCGAAGCATTATAAATGCATAGTGTACCGTTGCTTATTGAACGTATTTCATGTGGTCTTACCGATGATATGACGAGGCGGTTGCTTTCACTTTTATTCCACGTGCTTCTATCTTTCATCGGCAGTGAATTTGTGGCTGGAAGCAATTAACTGTTGTTAGTTGTACATAAATCATATTCGTGGTAGTATATCGTAATTTAAGTAAGCCTTCTCAGTCCATTATTTTACAAAACACTCTTTTGTGTTTGAATTCGTTTCTTGGTGAAATTCAACTATCATTTTTTTTTAAATAGATGATTGAGTCATGCGTTTTCATGACATTTCGATGGCATTGAATGAAATTTTCCTTAATTCAATATAGGTTTAGAATGACTCAACTTTAGTGTATTCTGTGATGTTTACTTTATTTTAAAATTTCATTGAACTCTCCACATCTCATGCAGACACTATCTTGTTTCATCCCCTAAGCTCCTATAATTCGAAATATAAAAATGTGTGTTATTCATTTAACATTATCATTTAGTTTTTCTTTTTAATGTTTTCTTGTGTTGCTATCCAATTAAAAATATACTGAAGCCTTTATATTCATTCGACGTACTAAAACGTTAATCTTTGGTGCAGGTGCTGGAAGGAATAAATGAAAGATCCACTCAAAGAATTTTGTGCTCAAATGGAATGTTGTGAATTGAATGGAATGTTACTTGACTTGAAGCGTATGACACCGCCCTGGGTCGCATTGTCAGTCCCAACACACACAGTTATTTTCAATACACCATCATTGGCACTGGGCGAGTCAATTTCACGTTCTATTCTTCTGCCGACGTGCAAACCTGAAAAATAAAATTGCTCGTACTCCACTGATTAAAGTTGTCACGCTCACATTTTTATGTTTATTATCAGAAATAATGATATACATTTTCTGAAAACTCACTGGAACTGTAATATTTGGAGGTTTGATGAAATATTGAGTATTTATCGACATAAACACATTGTTATTATCTTTTTGAAGTAACTACGAATGTGATGCAGTGGTAGCTAGACAGTTGAAAATTAATATTTTTGGTCTTATAAATTAGAAGAAATGTATAATAAAAATAAAATTGACATATGTGGTGCAAGATCGGATAGCATGGAGAGAGATAGCCCATAGTATCGCCAAGAGTCGGATACGACTGAATGGTTATCATCATCATCATCATCATCATAAAAATTTTGCACTCATGTTTTTCCTTAAACCTGTATATGGGATATAATCATATCGATAAAACATACTTTTTGTGTTTTGTTTATATAATTAATTTATACTGTTATAATATAATTTATATAATATAAATAATTCATACTGTTTTATATACACTACTGAATGACGCTAATACTATTGATAAGTAAAATACTATTGACTGACTGTTTAATCAAGAAATCTCGGGAAATATAAAGCCTATAAACGTGACATTTGGCAGGTAGATTCTTTATATGGAGCGGGAATCCTCTAAGAACAGATTTTACGAAAATCCATCCCTAAGACGGTGAAATTAGGATTGTAAGGTAGTATTTATGTATCCCACCATAACTCTGGAATGCCTGGAGGCATTTAAACCAAACGTGTACACAGATCAAGCGCTGTGCGAAATAGAGATCCTAAGAATTCCTAGGGACGGGGTGGGAAGGGGGTGACATGTAAAAATTATGAAAAAATCCTATATTAGATTTGAAATCATAGTTATCGGTGCCGTTGAGATGAATGAGGACGCCGCCGATGCGTTGTATGTTCACAATTAATCCAAATTGGAGATATTAAACCCCTACCATCTCTTTCCAGAGTTTTCTCTTCGCCGAGGCAAAATTCAGAGTATGGACACTTCATTGCTTTTCGCAGTGTGTGTTCCCTTCTGTCTTCACTAGCCTCCATTTTTGTCCTCGAGGAGATGAATTTATAGCACGTGCAACATATTATTTAGTTTATATCGTCAGAAGAAGGAATACAACGGGACAAGTGCTCGTCGGTACTCAACAACAAAATAAATATGAGCTTGAGAGAGCACAACGAGAAAAAGGAGGTAAGAAAAGTACAAACGTGCTCTGAAAGTAGTTCGTAATTACACTTGGTGGATAAATAAATTAGCTCTAAAAGCTTATAATTGGTGTAGATCTTACTCGATCGCATACCGACTTGCGTTTATGGACTTGGATTTTTGCCGGAAATGACTAGTGCATTGGCCTTAGTTAAGTTATTAATTCACTGTCTCAATGTAGCATAAAAGTGAATCACAACTGAAGTTAATAAAAGGCGCATATGAAAATAAATAATGTTGAAATTAATGGAACTTTAAGGTGAATTGCGTGATATATGTATGTATATCAATTTTTAGTGTGGTGGTTAACACCTGGTTTCCCCACATATTGCAAGAGCAGCGTGTGTTGCATTCCAAACTTTTAAGTGTAATCACTGAACACAAAGGTTATAATGTTAACGGACAATAAAAAATAATGAAACCCATAAAACTTACTCGCATATTGAAAAATGTTTAGGCTTACGCCTTTGCCAGTCACGCAGATTTTCGGCGTGACTGATGAAGGCGGAAGCCGAAACAGTTCTGTCTAACATGTGACTTATTTATATTTTACCTTTAAAATTTAATTTTTGAATTGTCTATGTGCCTATTTGTTTACTGTGATTGTTACGTTTGTTGATATACTTTATGTAAGATTCTAGTATGTCAATAATGTAAAACTCGTTAAAGTAAAAATGCTTATAGTTATACTTCTCGATGATTCCAGTTTGCAAAATCAATATCAACCGTATACCCTAATTTTGGCTTTAATTCATTACACTATTGTTGCGCTATAGCTTGGTGGATTTTGTGCTTGCGCAATGGGCACTTTGATAATAATTCACACTTGCGGGTGAGAACTTATATTTTACTTCAACGTTTTCTTCCTTTAAAGTCTGCGGTTATAGCTGATGAAAATACTGGAACTGGACTGGGCTGATCATGGCTGCCTTTTCGGGGTCCTGTGCGATACTCCGATTCACATTTCTCTCACGCTACAACTTTCGCGAAGTGGATTTTCCGAATTAAAGGATAAATTATAAATCTTTCACGATAATAGGGAAAAATTTTAAGTTTGAGGTAGTGCTGAAGAACATACCCAAATTACTTCTTTGTACTAGTTTTTGGTTTGTAGACTTATTGTTGAACGTTAATTCGGCGTGTGCAAACATTCGCAGAAAATTAGTTTATTTGGACCAATAAATTTGAAATAATGTTAATTTTAAACAAAAGCTTGATTGTGGTTTTTATACAAGTTAATCACTTATGAAAAATTATATTTCCTCGGCAGTAGTAAGAGTAGGTTTAGTAATACGAGTGTAAGAGTAGAACTCAATAGCTTTTCTCACGGGTATTTAACTAATACAACTTTTGTCAAAAATTATTTTCGAATACTCCGAAGCGATAAATAATGCATTGATGTAAATGTGTTCCCGAAAATTTATTACAGCACCGCATGTCAACTTGCAGCCCGTCTCGCACGGAGCATGGATGTGCGTGGTAATACGTTTTCTGTGCACGTTTCGTGCTCATGGCGTCACGTTTTTGAGGTAGCTATAAGCAACTGAGGTATTACCGGGAACGATTCCATGTAGGCTTGCGGTGCAGTGTCGCCTAATGCTGGGACAGAGCAAGGTAGGCAGTCAAGGATCGTGCTAAAGGAGCTACGCGGGCGAGCACCACTCGTTTGTCTATGAGCACAAGATGTTTCAAGATTTAATATCGTGATTCCGGCGCCTTCGTTGGCTGTCGTGCTGTCGTCTTAAAGCCACCGTGCCTTTACACCGGGGCATCTCCAAGAAACTCGCGACCAACGTGCAAAAGACGCTGTGCTCTTTGGAATTATCGAGAGGAAACTGGACTCATGGTCTTGATTTGAATTTATTATTATTAAATAATATGAATTTAGCTACGTTCTGTTGGATGAATGTTGGGGTACATACCTGTATCTCTCTGTAAGAATTTACTACACAACTTATCTAGGGATGACTCTCTGGCGATGACGACCTATATATCGAAAGATAAGCTGAGGGAACAAGTATAGATTGAACCCAACCTTTTTTCGCGAGAGTTGGGGAGGAATTGGGGGAGGAACCAAAAATTTATGTCGTTCACTCAAACTTGTTTGGTAGAAGATACATCTGACATCTTAACATTATTTTTTGTTATTCAGAAAAACTAATATTGAAAATTTATTTACTTTTTGAATATATTTTAGCGTAGTAAGGAACTTTCTGTCAAATAATGCATCAAATGCCTTCATCAAATCAAAATGGGCTTTATTTACATAAAGAACGTACAGAAAAATGAGATAGAATTATTACATTGGCGAGGCTGAGAGCCCGTGCCTCACTAAGTAAGCCCTTGATTGCGAGAGTTAAAGTATTCGTTGAGCACCGTTGGGAACCATGGAAAACCAACGATTAGGGCAGGAATAACAAGCAAATTTCCCCTCCAGGTTTTCTCTCTTCCCTCCCACAGGGTGATGTGCAGCTCCGCAGTGGTATCTTGGTGATTTCGACTAGCAGCTGCGCTTTTGATTTCAAAACCCCACCATTGTTTTCCGGGAAAAGAATGTAAATATCTTCCCGGCAGAATGATTTTTCACTCATTCTTTATTTACTTATGAAAATACCTCAATAAACGACTGAAAAAACGTATTTTTGAGTAGTTTGAAGTATTTAGAATTACATTTAAAATACCTTTAGAACATATTTTGCGTATGTAATTCCAAGAAATTTCAAAGTTACTGGCTTTATCCATTTTTAAGAGATATGCCCTTCTAACGCCTTCAAAAGAGAGATTGGCTTGGAATACTAACTTTGTTTACTTGTACAATTCAGCGTAACTTTAGTATTTGTACCTCACAGAACGTAACTTAACACAACCACGTTATATGGTTATTGCTTGATTCATCTATAAATTTCTCGTACGCCCGATTGTATCTATATCACACTCAATGTATTCGCTCTGTTCTTATTGAAAAAAAAAGAATAAAACTAGTAATTTATTTTACGTATCTCTTTATTGAAGACTGGAGTTACATTTCTGCTCTTCTGGAGAACAGAATCTCACTGAAACAACGTTACTCCTCTACCTCTTATTCTCTTCTCGAGAGATCTGATCTTATTGTCTTCGTGGTTCTTTTCCCCTTTTCTCAAAGGAATTGTGTTTAAGAATGGGTTCTTGTATTTTACGTTTCTTTCGGCATTCTGCGACTTTTGCAAGTGTGGTGTTCATCAATTTTGGTACCACTTATCCCGTGCTCCAACTGTCATACCCATATTTGGCATTCTGAAATACTAGATACTCCTATGAATATAAGGAAAATCTTAAATCTTGATAATTTTCCATTGAGAGATTTCTTATCAAAATTCTTATCTCGCCTGTTAAAGAATTGGAACAAAATTTCCTAGTAAATGCTTTCGTGTTGTGAGGATATGATTATTTATTAATACAATATTCTTTCTTCTCTACAGATTACCTGGTTACATTATCCTGAGCTTCTTAGGACCGACCAATCCCACATGTCTGTTTCCGGTCGTAGAAGCGTTTTACCTGCGTGCCTTGCTGCATAAGCGGCGCGAAGATTTTTCATGGTAAGGACACACTAAACTACTTAGTAATGATTAAGTATAGTAAGGAAAGAGAATCTCAAATTTTTCTTTTTCAGTTTTCATTTTCAAATATATTCAGAGATTTTCTACGCTTAGTATTATGCTTTGTTCATTGCCCCGAAGTTTCATTCGTTCTTTGTATAGTATTATTGTCTTGTACTAATATATGTTGTATAAGTCCTGAATCTGCTCGTATTTACATTTTGTTTGTTATATTCCTTGTATGTATTTTTTCCCTTTTTAGGATATAAATCGACCTGTCGCTCGTTCTAATTAATACAAGGTGACACAGAAAAACGGGAACTTTTGGCAAACAAATAAAAATAGAATACATGCAACACTAAAAAAGTTATTGACAGTAATTGAACCATTACAACTTGCCTTTTAAGAAACAACAATCCAAATTATCAATTTCTGAAAATTACGTCCTGCAGATGGCGTCCTTTTTTATGTATACATTCTTCTAATCTGTTGTTCAGTTTCCCCATCGATTGCTGCAACATCTCAGGTGGGATACCACGAATTTCGTCTTCAATTCTTTGTTTCAATTCATCCAGTGTCCTTTGCTGAGTCGTGTAGGCCCGACTCTTGAGGTAGCCCCACAAGAAAAAATCAGAAACTGATAAATTCGGTGATCTTGGGGCCAAAGAATGTCACCGAATCTTAAGATGACACGATTACTAAACAATTCTCGCAAACCATCCTGCTGAAACCAGGTTTCGTGAAGTCGTGGGAAATTGTTCAATGAAGATGCAACAAAAGTTTGCAACGTTTCAACATACCGGTCCGAGGTCACAGTCACTGTGTTCCGGTCTTCATTTTCGAAAAAATACGGTCCGATGACCCCGTGTGACGAAACTGCACACCATACTGTGACCTTGCTGGCGTGCAAAGGGCGTTCATGAACTTATTTAGGGTTACTGTCTGCCCAGTAACGATAGTTCTGCTCGTTCACATAACCTGTAAGATGGAAATGGGCCTCATCCGACATCCACAGCTTGTCCAGAAATGTTTGTCATAATTTGCTGACAGAATTGTTATCGCAACTGGTGATCGTTCTCCTTCAGTTGCTGCACAATTTGCAGCTTGTATGGATGAAACTTTAAATCAAAACGGAGAATTCGGCGAACACACTCTCGGGACGCTCTGACCGCTGCTGCTTGCTTACGAACTGAACGCCGTGGGCTCTGTAAGACTGAAACGCGTACAGTTTCGATATTCTGTTGAGTACGAACACTTCTCGGTCGTCCTATCGGTTTCTTTTTCAGAGCAGATCCAGTCTCTTCAAAGTTTTGAACCCAAGTTTTTATCGCATGTTTTGAAGGAACGCAACCATGACGCCCTAATTTGAAAAAGCGACGGAATTCCCTCTGCGCTCCTTGCATATATCGTGGGTTTTGTAAAACATGTTTATCGCGAAAGCACGCTGTCTACCGCATTCCTCCATCATTACTGAATGGCGTGATTGTTTACAGCTCACAGTCCTCTTTCCATAGTGCTGCCAACTGTACATGGCTGCCACTACGCACCTCAAAAGTTCCGGTTTTTCTGTCACCTTGTACATGCATGTAATTTATGAAAATCTTGAAGTGTGTTTGTGTCCTTATACATTTCAAACATTTCACTTTCATACGTCTGATAATAGGTCACTGTGGGAGATGTGAAGCCATTTACGCAGTGCATTCAATGTTTTGAACACGCGGATGTATATATGCATTGTATTTTTCTCAGTGATATCGATTTATGGATCTCATTCTTGGTGAGCTACAAACTATGACTGATCTTTTTGTATATAAGTATTAAATGCATTTCTTTAAGTTTGTTGGGAATTATTGCAAAAGTAAATGAAATTATTTCGGATGATGAATTGTATATTTTTCTTTATTCGAGTTTGTTTTCAACCATAGTCATTCTATGTGTACTGAAATCAAACAGCAGAAGAAATGGTTCAAACTTTGAGCTTTCTTCATTAACCTATGCATGTTCCATTCAAGTTGGCTTTAGATTTCATTGATTGAAAATAGTAGATAACTGAATGGAAACCTAAGATCAACTTCAACAATTTTGTTTCACTAATCTGAAGTGCATAATGGTTAGATCAATTTACTTTTTGAGGATTAGATAAAACATATAAGAGTTAGGCAATATTCCGTAAATACAAACAAATAAAGATATCGAAATGCGGTTTTCACTCAAATAAACCATGACATAGGGCTCGCGTATGACGATATATCTGACGTAGGGCGAATATGACGATATTCGTGTACGTTGCCATCCCGTGATTCCATTTGCTTCATTTTGTCCTGGATTCTTTCTTTTGTTAATTGCACAATGACTGTGCTAGTACTACCGTTTCGAATCAGTTTCCTAAAAACGTCACACGGTCAAGTGTTTGTAGTCCAGTAAAAATATACACAAAAAGGGGTCCAGCTTGCAAAAGGTCGCGTAGTTCTAATTTTTTGCAATGTTATTTTTGCTAGGGCCCTAACTTAATACGCAAGATTTCGACCTCAGCGAGCCACCGCGCGCCATCTGGCGCAGAAAAATCAAAATTTTCGACGCCATCTTTGATTTATTGAAATAACTCCCTAACTTCATTACTCAAAAAAATATCATACTTACATATTTCGTACTGCAGTAAATTTCCACAAGAATGGTTACTAAATGAGCTTTGTAGATGAAATAGTATATAGATACACAGTTTTTAAAAATGAACATTTTTTCCAAAAATTGTTAAATTTGTCAATTTAAGGCAAGCTTTGCTAAATTATTATTACACGACAACTCCTACGCAAAATTTGTAAAGAACAAATTTGAAATATACTAAATTTCCTACAAAAGCAGCATAATTTCATGTTCAATATTCGAATAGATAACTCAACGAAGTCCACTAACTTTTGCGAGGTAAAACGTTTATTTTAACTGGGCTATTCTACAAGGGAGTTTCCTTTTTCTTATTCCTTTATGGTTTTCGTTTGCGGGATGTTCATTCTGAAAGTAGGTGTATTCTCTTTAGCATATTTATTGATAGCGTTAAAAAAATCAAATTCGTATGTAAGAAATAAAATAAAATGAAAAATGTATTGAAAATACGGTAGTACAATTTTTATTACTTCTCTCTAACCATACAGATTCTTGTTTCTGGCTATTTTCAATTGTAAAAATCACGTTGCGTATCGATTTGGTTGTGTATGTTAAATTTCTAATTTTTTGGACCTGGTGTTAAGAAATTCGGAAAAAATTGACCACCCCCGAAAGCTTGCCGACCAGGACCATGACCGTTTTGGAAATATGCCCTTACTGTTTTGGTGTCACTTTGGGGTGATACTTGACGTCTCTCAGTCTTGCGGCGATAAATTTATTTTTATTATGCGCAGTTGTTATCTCAAACGTCATGTAAGAGGCAGAATTATAGCTCACGCTGTGTGAGGAGTGGGAAACGGATCCACTCAAGTTTGCTTCTTGGACTTTTGTCCGAGTGTGGGCTAGTGTCATTGACATTTTCCTTTGCTTAAACCAAGGACAGAAATGAACATAAAAATTATTCTGTTGAAAGATACGTACTGTTGATCCATTGTTATATCCTTTTGTTGGGAGATGATGTATACATATTAAATTATAGCAATTAGGGGTTTTGCAGGAGCGTGGTCGGTAATGGAAGAGAACAGATTGCTGTAAACGACCGCAGTGGCTGTTGGAATTCTTCGATCCGTTACACCATGTTTGCGCGTCCTTAATTAATATCAGCATTCGCACAGTTGTGTTTCATAAACTTTACGCAGTTTTGTGTGTCAGTGCTCATTTTCCGCGCGTGTGCACAGTTTAAAGCCAGGCATTGTGGCTTTTGTGTGTCTATTATGCGTCGGGAAGTGAGCGTCTCGGGGCCCGGCGATGTAGCAGCGTCCCACTCATGGGCAGAGGGTGGGGATGTGGGGAGTCGAGGGGCTGCCAGTAAGCGACGACGGGACCGGGAGGTGGCGGCTGCGGCGCGCTCAGTGTTCGAGCAGCCATGACTCGAGTAAGCGAGCCAGCCAGCCAGAGACCTGGCGTGAGGGCGAGCGGGCACGGATGCCGTCAGGTCGTGGCGGTGCAGGGTGATCTGAGGAGGGCGGGTGTCGACGCATGCGCGCTGTCTCCCAGTACCCGCCACCGCTCCGTTCCGGTTCACGCGCAGCAGTGGCCCCGCCGTCCGCAGGCGGCCATGGCATGATGACCGAAAGGCGGCGGCCTCCCGTTACCGCCCTCCCTCTCTCATCCGCGCTTGACGCCGAGACTCCACGAGGTCTCGTGTCCAACCGGGGCAGCAGCGGTGGCAGCATTGGTGCGGAGATAGGAACTGTTGTAATGGGTGGAGACTGATAACCGCGAGAAGGAGGAGGGAGAGGCATCGCCCTGTGTAGTGGATTACGTCATCGTTCAATCCCATGTGACTCGCTATACACCGTTGGTCATCGTCTCTTTCTACTTACTTACTTTCAAACGTGCTGCTATACTAATGAATTATACGTGTCATTTTGAAGAGCTATAGCCCTTGGCAAATATTAACTGAAGCATCATCGTTGGTCAGATGTCCAGTTTTTCATAGAAATATATATCCTAGACATTTCAAGAGATTCAACGAGTCTGTATTCCTCAGTGTCCCATATTCGTTGTCATATCGTACCGATCTCGGCTCGGTATCTTGTTCCGCAACAGCCAAACATCTATCCTTCCCAATCCTCACGATTAGGCGGAAGAGTAGTCCTCATGACAGGAACCTCGCCATACGATATAAAATCAAATAATAGTTAGAGACCTCAGTTTTATTTCAGTAGTACTTCGCATTTATAATTCTCAATTTATCTTAGCCTATAAATTTTTCTAGACATGACCATGTCATGCATCATTTCTTCCCCTATTCTATGTTAAACATGCAAAGAGCGCTTAATTGATATTTGATTGACTACTCAATGCTTCCGAGAAGTGTGGATTGAAGTATTTTGCGAAATATCCATCTTATGGGAAGCAATATGAGTTCATCTCACCGCTCTATCGTGTTCATCGATTATGTTGGGAATCTTAATGTATTGAATTCGAGTGTAAGTGAAAATTTGGCTTTTGTATTTGTATGCTTGATGGACGTTTTGCGCACGAACGATATAAACCATAACTACTTTTGATTGGCCAAGCTTACAACTTCATATAGAATGTAAATAGTCGTGAGAATATCAAAAATCGAAGCTCGTTGATTCTTGAAGAATTATAAGAAATTTATCCGAGGGTAGGAATGGTTATAAATATTTATACTCCAGGAATATTGGAGGACAAATAGTTTTCGGTTCGTCAATTCCCCTAATGACGAATCGGTAAGTCTAATGGGACACACTCCAGATTTCAATAATGGATTCCCTATTAATATAAATGAACGTATATGATAATTGCGTGCAATATTTCCGCAAAGTATTGTTTATTTGCCCCACACTGCTCGTTTTCTTTTGCGCATTTTATTAATGAGATCCGTGAGACAGGCGCGCTTCAACAGAGTGCGTCCCTCACTAAGTCCTTGGCAAACTGCGTGCTTCTCTAAGGGTCAAGATATCTGGCACGTAAGTTACTCTACGCGGAGGCGGCGCAGCGGCGGTGGCGGCGCGGCGTCGCCAGCTGTACGTTACCCAAGATCACCTTGCGGCTCTGGAGTCTCCCGATCCCAAGGGTAGGCTACCGACGAAGGATTGCCAGGGATGCGGCTCGACTCGGAGTGTCTTGAGAGCCACGGCAGAAGGAGCTGGGAACAGTCTTGAACAAAACTGAGTTTGATGCTCATTATTTAGTAACGAGGCTTTTACTCGCTCCGCGTCACAGCTGATGCAAAGTGTTAGAATCGTTCCCGTCCGCTCCCTCCGCCCTCCCCAATTCCGATCCGCTCTCGTCTTTCTCCTTCCGACTGCTTCTCCCTCTCTTCTTGTCCTTGCGCGTTCACCGCGCATCGCCTTTCCCTTCTCCGATCGTTCTTTTCCAACTGCCAAGGCGTGCCGCATATCCAATAAGTGGCTGCCTTCTGACTGTGTACATATCTACCAGATGACGGGAGGCGAGCTATAGCTCTGAAGCAGCATTGGTATCATGGATT
>NNCF01128822.1:0-41094 GCA_002313205.1 Laupala kohalensis | reverse complement strand
ACAGAGATATATATATATATATATATATATATATATATATATACTGTTCAAACGAGTGAAAGTAACTTCTACTACGTTTTTGTAAAAATCCCAATGTGCTTGAAAGATTTCTTGGAATATCGATGGTTCACAAACAAGAACTCCCTTTGCACGTGTTTCCTTTGTTTGATGACTTATTTATTTCAGATTGCATAAAATCCACACCTATGGATAGGCTACCGATGTTGGCCTATAAAGAAACCCCTGAACTTCGTAGAGAAAAGATTTTACTTAATGAATATACTAGGAAACCCCCCTATCCACCAGGATAGAATAGTTTTTAATAGTTTTAAATCAAGGAACCCTGCAGTTAAAACATCTAACACATTAGGACCTTAATAGCATAATCGTAAGAGTCACACAATAAGCGAAAGTCGACCCAGTATGGTACCCTCATCTTAATCCTCAAAAACCACCCCACAGATTTAATCTCCCTCGCAGAACCTGGGTCCATCTAAATGAGAGTTCTAACGGGCCGTGGTAGGTGTGGAGTTATGCTCCACAAGTGGGCAGCCCGGGTGTAGCTGTGGTGCCACCCTCCAAACTGTGGCATATAACATGAGTGTCCACGAAGAGCGTTCCCTGACACCAAAAACAACCTCTTGGTAGCCTCAGTGAGAGGTGTTCAATGGCTGGAGTGTCTCGACCTAATGCTGTGATTTGTTTCTAGTCAAGTAATAATGTTGTTCTTGTATTTTCTTGAGATGAGTATTTTATGAAAATATCAAATGCATGATCAATGCTCTAAGCTAAATACAAATTAAATGACTTATTATTTATTTATGAAATTTTTATGTTGTGAGGTACAGGAATGGTCTTTTACTTTTCTGTATCTTTTAGGAAAGGAGAGATTTGAGCTCCCGGGAAATTTAAAGTTCCGAACGGACAATAGTCTGGTATGGCCAGGGAAAATTTCACTCGCTTCGGCTGAGTGGTATCGAACCTACACACTCCCGCTCGGACAGGAGTGAAGATCATACTATTACTCTACTGCAGACGGCAATGCATTTTGTGTCGTTGCGCTTCCAATTGCGCTTGCAATATAATTGCGTTTATGCCCCAGGGGGTAAGTGAACTACATAAATGGTGGAAATAACAGTTTTCTCCTATATAAAGGAAATTCTGTCACGGGACATATTTTCCGTTATTCCAATGAAAATGGACAAGAAATCCACATGTTGTGCCGGCTAATTAGACAGTTTATATCCCCAGAACTATCTCTTAAAGTATGTATAGATTATTTTACCCATCCTTACATAGTATTGATGTCCTTAATGTATCCATTTTGTTAAAAAATATTAGCCTTTAAAGAAATATTTTGTATTATCTTACATAAGGAATCATAATGAACAATGTATTTTATTAAAAAAATAAAACTACAGCATTGAATCATGTTCTACTACCATAATAGTTCTTAAAATGTGATTATGTGATTATTCAGAAAAGAAAAAAGCTATTATAATTCTCTATAATTGTCATTTAATGATAAATTATTTTGTTCCTCGGTCAAATCCTTCCAGTATACTTTTATGAAGATGGTGATATTCTGGACAAATTTCCTATGTCAGTTTAATGCACTTGCTTGGTGCTCAGATTATTTGCAAAGTTCTTCGAGAACTTCTTGTTTGACGTTCATGAATACTCGTTACGGTGGAAATTAAATATTATTAATTATGAAAATATGGTTACAATTTGTTTTATATTCTCAGGAGAATAACTTGAACGGTGAAATGTATGTCGCTTTTAAATTTATTATTTGGTTAAACCGGAATTTAAAGACCAACGAAATTGCTGCTTGTTTATTGAAATTTTAATTTCCTCCTGTGCTTTTAGAAGATGTAGAAATCTGTCGTGGAATAGAGATCATATTAATTGCTACTACGAACCAGTCTCAAAACCTAATTCATTTGCGCAGTGTCCCTCATGTGTCTGAACTTGATAATTCGATTGCGTTGACTTCTCAATTGAGTCTGCGTAACTCTTTTGTCATTAACCACTATTATTCAAAATTGTTTATTTCATTTTTTTCTCAAAGTTTTTGTCAGAAACCTAGTCTTATATCTGTGACTGGAGGTTTTTGAGCGGCTGGATTCTAGTTTAAAATTACATTTATAAAGCATGAGAAAATACTGGATTTATGGAAAATGATCTCTCCCCTTCTTTGATGATGCTAACTACAAGAAAGAATTCGATGCTGAAAAATATGTGTATGCAAAAAGAAACTTTCTCTGTAGACTCCAAGTAAAATTTTGTGAGGGAAATAAGAGCTCAGTAAAACGATTAGCCGCTCTTGAAAACCCTTACCGGTCTTTGAACTTACAAATATATTCCCACTAGACGATTTATACAAGTTCTGGGAAAGCACTGCTGGGATTAAATTTTACGTCTCAGAACACGGAATTTTTATGAGTTCTTTAAAAACAGTTGATTTACGCAAAATTGAAAAAGTGTTGACTGAATGATAAATGTTAATTCCAGCGGTTTTGGCCAAGAATTCAAGAAGATTTGTCTGGAATGATACTTCTTGGAGAATGGAATGAATTTAATTCTGGAAATATGGTCTCATATTATCTGATAGGCGATTCTGCTCGAAAGATGGACTCAGTCTAACATGACATCATTCTCGAGTAGGATAATTTTCGAACTATTTTTATCATTTAACAACATGTATTTTATTGATAAAAATATGCATGATGAATGATAAATGTAATTTCTTCTCTTTACTCTATTACGTTTACTAGCGTCTAAAAACATGGAGAAAAGTCAGTAAAACCTTAAATACCCCTTTGAATTCGGTAACTGAAAAATTACCAGCGAGTGATTTAGACTGCATCGACAATGCAGTCACGAAATAGCTGAAATGGCTACATATGTTACTTTCATGTGAAAGCTTGATCGCTCGGATTTTACCTCGCACAAGCAAAACTAATTATAGGTCACTAGTAATGACGAAGTTTAAAACCGTTTGCTTGCATTGCATGAAAGGTTTAGTTTCAGAAACGGAAATATGATTATTTTTTTCTGTGGAAGTGTGCAACAAATGCGTCATTAAAATTAAATTGTCTCTTTCTGTTCACTGATACTGCTCGCATGGTAAAAGTTTCTAGCGTAGTGCTTATCTCAAGTTAAAATTTATACTTTTATAATTATTAAAAATTGTCTCGTTATCTGTGTCTAATGACCTAATGTTTTATTTTGTATTATGTAATTTCCCGACTGTTGAAATGGATACTTACAAAATGTCCAACATTAAAAATATGTAATAATGAATTGTGTGTATGCCTAATTAAGTTCAACGATCAAACTGCTTTAATATTCTATTGAAGGACGAGCTGTCGTCTAATTCTCAAAAGTCATACATCTGTGAAAGACGTTAGAGATACAAATGTATTTTCTATACAGTAACGGATTTGTTTTGAATCATTTCTGAAAATCTGTGTTTTGTTTGTTCAGTAGTAGTTTCTGAATAAATGTCATTTAAGAATATGTAAGACACTTAAAGGACGATATTTTTTCGGTAATTTTATTGAAAGTTTTTGCTTAAACTGTACTGTACATTTTTATTAGTGTCTTATAATCGTACACATTCATTTAAATATAGTGCAATATTTGTAAAGTACTTCTATGATATGGGTTGTGTTTTGCATTACATTAATATTCTGTTGTGTCAACTCCCAATATTTTTTTACTTTATCACAGCTCAGGTGGAAAATAATTCGGCGACATTCGTATGCTTCAACTCCTTTTTATAAAACAAAAAACTCGCCAAAAAAACTTCTCTCCATCAACGTCGCAATCAACACTAGGACGTCATAAATATGGTAACATTTGAAACCACTGATGACTTGGCCGTTAATTCAACGTAATTAGTCATTTGTCACTGAAGTTAGCTGTGTAAAAGTGGTTGTTTCTCGAGAGCATGAGTACCATCTCATTGGAATATCCAGATATGTTTCTTCTGTGTTGTCTGTTTCTAAAAGTTAATTAATGATCTCTATTTGGGGAATGCAATTATCTGTTAATTTTCAAATTATTTGTGATTAGAGGAAATATTTTCGCCATTGAGTAATAATTTCTTGTACGTATAGCGTACAAGAAAGGTAGTAAGAGTTGGCTTTGTCAGAAATATAACTTCCGATGCTATTTTCAAAAGTGAGATCAAATGTGCATGACTGAGAACATAGTTTGAACAATGTATATTTGTGTATAGGTGTCTTGTAAGTAAGTAAATAAATGCTTTTTGTCCGTTTTCTTAATAGATCAGGTATTAGTCTTCAAAGGGAGTTTAAGTCTTCTACCTATTTAAGATTTCTACATCTTCAAGTTAAATATCCTTTTTCTTTATTCCTAGCTGTACAGAACAGCGTTTTTTTAGAGAGAACTACAAACGTTACGGCTTTACTGCTGTAACATTCTTCAGGCCAATGCCAAGAGTTGAACAGAAGTTGGGTCGTACTCCGACCAATAACATATTTTATATTGTTGACACATTCACTAAAGTCGTATCTAAAGAGCCGAATATCCTGTCGTATAAATGCTTCTCTATTGATTTTTTTATTGAGATAAGTTTCTCTTATGGAATTGGTTGCTTAGAACTGTTTGATTTAACAGTGTATTCGTTGACCGTGTTGAATAATAAAAAATATCATCAAAACTGTTTTATGAATGAGAATAAATGTATTCAGATTTCTTGTTCGTTTATTAATATGTATGGCTGTGTCATATTAATTATACCACATTCTATATTTGCATAAAAATGAATATTTTGTCTGTAATACATTAATTTTCGAAAAATTACACCGATTTTCCTCATTATTTTAAAAATATGATGTATTATTGTAAGCTGAATCTTCTTCATAAAGACGCATCGTATTCGCTTGTTGTTAATGCATTTAATTTTAATTCAAATTGGTGAGCGACATGTGTAGTCTCGTTTCTGGTATCTTGGTTTCTTAAGTCTCTTTTAGGTCCAGGTCAAGCTTCTTCTGTGACGATATTGATTTAGTTATACCACATTATGTCGTGTAATGCCAGCACACTTTGTTATTGACTACGGGCAACTGATTATTTATTAATGAATTATCATATGGTAATTTTTACAGGTAGTGCAACATAGAAGGTGAATGCAATTCCTGGAAGAGCTTTATCTGAATTGTCGAATTTTGAGTGTGAATTGGGTGACAGGGCTAGTAAATGACGTAGAGGGATCAATGATATTGCTTGTCTTGCACCTAGGTTTTTCGCTGCGGTTTGTGACGGATAAGAAAGTCAGACGGGTGTGACTAAATTCTTTGTTGTTATTTTCACTATCTGTATGAGTTTTAATTTACGAAAAATACTTCAAAGTTTTTGATAAAAAAAGCCTCGATACTACAATAGCGAGTATACTACGTAATATTTCCCTTAATATTTATCAAAGTCTACGATTATATTAAATATTATTATTTTTTAATATTACCTGTTGCAGGTATTTTTATTCTCCATTTCTAAACCAATAAACTTTCTTAACACTAACAAAGAAGCACTTCAACACTAAGAATGCAAGTATTTCTCATAATTACGATTTGTTGTTGTAAGTAACGCCTCAGCAGTAGGTCAAGTCCAGAATGCGAGGCGATGTATTTGCGAAAAAGTATTATACTTACTTTGCCTGGTATACGTTAGGTATTGCTGACAATGCGTAGGCAATGCTGGAAATTAAAAAAAAAAATTTCCTACTTTGCCTGATGATTTCAGACATTGTTTGCATTGCCTAAGCGTTGTGTACATTACCTGATTTCCTATTTTGCCGGTATCATATATAATAACACTGACGTAACATCAATGTTCTTCTCCATTCTAGGATTTTGATGTTCATATCAGTGAAGGTTGTCCAGAAGGAACGACTCGTTGACTTGAAAACAGTGCTGTGTTTGTGTGTATTTACTGCTTGTTCTAAGTGAGGGGACTGAAATATTCGTACGAGGGTTCAAGAAAGGCCCACCGTATTGAATTACCACCACTCGACGTGATTGGGTGCAACTCACAAAAACTCTCTATAAATCACATCCGAAATGCGGCATTATGTTACCCTAGTTGCAAGCGTGTTGCAATAAATCAACGTGCCGTTAAAATTTACCTGACTGGGAATGACCAACGTGTCCCACAATACGTCCATGACCAATTTATAACGGGAACGCACGACCCCCAGCCCTAGTATCGTTGATGTGTAGAAACGAATGTGTGAATCATGAAAGACACCAACGAATCCTGGCCGTAAATGTGCAGGGGAATCCCAGTAAATAGATTTCTTTCACCAGCGATCATTAAATTAAAAAGTGTATTCGTCTCACATCGTGCAGGATGGTTTACTTATGCTCTGGTTTTAGAAGCATTATCAGATGTAATAAAATTCTATTGGATAGTTGATATACCGTGATAAGCAGCACAATTAAGAGTTACGCATAAAAATAAGTAAACAAAAATTATAGTGGCATGATGATTGTCATCAATTCTTTTAAATAGAGGTAAGCAAACACTAAGTCGACTTGTGAAATGTGAGGCAGATTTGAAGCCCCTGTTGACATTGGTGATAAAATTCAGTTTAAAATACATTTTACATCAATTTAACCCAACAAATTGTGCGAAGAATGTACTGTTGCGCTCCCGTCAAAAAGTATTGAGCTAGTCTCTTGATACGAACACTGAAACAATCATTAAAGTAATGCTTAGTTTCATGTATGTTTTAATGATATTTCATTATAAACGTAATTATAATTTGGGTATTTTACTAGCGTCGTTGAAGTTAACTTTACTCCTTATTGACCCTTCAATTGTCTACGCTATGTAGAGAATAGAAAAGTTTCCTTGCAGTAATATTCACGCGTTCAACAGAAACTTCGATCATTACCCTTTTTGCCCAGCTTCCTGTACTTTCCGATGGGAGGACATAGAAACTTCCGCAATGAATTTCTTAACTGAGAATCCAGCCATTTTCGTCGCCCAAGTTACTTCTCATATAAGTTCGTCTCAACTTCGAGAGTTATAAAAATCGAATTTCCTTTCGATCAAATTGCGCAATATTGAACCGCCAACTCCTGTTGACCACTATATATGTGAAATGCGATTTCTACTACTCGACGAATTTTTTGAAATCCCTGTACTACTTCTTATTTGCATATTAATATTTTCGTGATCGTATGTTGTGTTGGGTTGCAAATAAAAATGTCCATTGTGCTACTATTTCGAAAATGACATTTGCGTAAAAACCTGTCCATGAATTACGTAAGACGATTTTTCAATATAATTGATACCCTCTGAAATTTATTTATTCGATTCCATGGACCTTATGTAATTCTAATCGCATTTATAGCAGTTAAATATTTGAGGCATATAGAAACTATCCATCATAAAACAAACAACTCATTTGTTTTAAATAATTCTATTTATTTTCTTTATATTATCTCTGCATCGCGTAATGTAGCATACATATCAGAGTTAGTCTCCGTTTTATAAGTTCAAGTTCCATTGTAACGAATTCGATGACTGCCGACGTGTTAAAAAATACGGATAACTGTATCAGCAAAAGTTACGTACCTTTGTTGAGTTCGTGTCTTGCCATTATCTTTAAGCAAAATCCTTCGTACGAAAAACGCGAGAAAAATTATATTCATTTATCGTAGAAAATAATTATTGGAACAGTTTTTATAGAAAAATTATCTTTCCCCTCTACGTTATTTTTCCCTGGTAAGGTGCCGTATGCTTTTGGAAAACTTCTTAGTGTTCCGTAATTTTTGAACAGCCCCTGAACGGAGAGGTTTGTGACTTTTTTCTAATCGTTCAACCAGTTATGTAATTCAAAGTTATTTTGTTTCATTATAAATTAGTTTTTTTAGTATTGGTACTATACAATTATTTATTATACGAATGTAGCTTAGCTATATTTTGCTCCGTATTTGCCACGTATACGTGAACAATCGTTCCAGATTGTCACATTATTATCATCGAAATGGAAATCTATGGTGGCATCAACGAGCTTGACTTATATGTAATGAACAGTAACCTAATGCCGTTGTTCCACATTGCTCCGAGATCGGTGAAGAGCGACGGCTGTTCTGTTGAGAATGCGCGCCAAATTATCGATGCGGACCGATTATGTCTCTTGGCCCAAATGGCATGCATATCATCCTCCTCCTCCACCATCTCGTTGGAGTGAGAGGCGGACTGTCAGACTGACAGCAAGCTCTGCCCCCAACCCGCAGCTCCGCCCCGGTGCATCCTCTCGTTGCGTCTTCCCCCACCCCTACTTCCTTCATCTCGATCCTACCGAAGCACGCGAGCTCATGGGCGATTAACACGACACACGCGCGATCCCTGCCAACGAGCAACGTATGCCGCATCGTGGTTGCTGCGCTTCCGATCGCGTTTGCTAGAACGCCTCCCGAGCTATTAGCTTCAAGCCTGACTACGCATTAGACCAATTTGCAACCATTGCCATTTTAAGACGGACAGTGGAGGATGATGTTATCGTTAAGATGATGTTGAAGAACTAAAATGCAAAACAATTGTTTGTATTTAATACATGTATCACAGTGTGTAAGAAAATTCTCAAAGCAGTTCATTAGTACATTATAAAATTTTGCGACGCTGGGATCAAGCAAGGAGTTATCTTAGCATTTATGTTTTACTTCTATTCCCGGGGAAAACGAAAGAAAAAATGGTGATGGCATTCACTCCGTACTGTGCCGTTAAATTTATACAATTTGTAACAGAATTTTTATTATTGTAGCAAAATTCCATGCTAACTGCTAAACCACAAAACGAAAAGAATGGTGATTCATTAATGATGAATGAGAGATGAGAGTACAGTGAATCGTGGTGTATGTATGTGTCAGTTAAGAGTAAATCATCGTTGTCAAACTTGATACACAACTCTTTTCAATGCGACATGTGCTTTAGCAATAATTCTGCCTACATAACGCTCAACGTGAAACTACTACTGGACATAATTGATATTTTTGGAAGTTATTCCGATGGAAAAATATGACGAAATAACTTGAATTTTCCGTATTTATACCCCATAGAATTGTACGTGAATTCGTATTATTGGTAAACATTACTTCCTTTATTGCGACCGAATACATGTTAATTTGTGTTTGGAGCTGGAGATTCGTTTTTACAGCGAATATTGTGAACCACATTTGAAGCACGTTACTAATATTAGAACATCTCTTTGAGAACATTTAATTTTTGTGATAACTATAGTTTCTTATGTAATGCATCCCAATTAAATGCTTTAGCCTTGTAATTGCGATATGTAGGCCTTGCTTTTTGTAGACTAATTTTGTAAAACAAAGTCTTGGTTTTCTGATCTCATTTTCAAAATTTTCTGTCAATTTTTCCTGCGGAACTTTCCTTGATGAATCGCAATTAAACGCCTTTATAATTAGCTCTTATATATTTTTCAATTGATGTGGATGTATAATTTGTATTCCGATTTTTCTGAGTCCAGTCATAAAAGGCGAAATTTGAAACGACTTGTGCCATCCTTTCGAGGATAAACATAATATCCAGTTGGTGCGAACTTCCGAGACAGTAATATTTCTAGCGAAAACCCTGTCGCAAGAACTTGGAAAAGATATGTAAATGATCGGATGCAGGAAAGTGAGAAGCATTTCCCTTTGGGATCCTCTCGGAATTATCACATCGATAGGGTTCATACTACACACATACTTGGTATATAATACTTCGGGGAGCAACGGGTGCATTTTGTTGCTTTAGTAATGGTACAGGTTGCAGGCGAAGACTACTTCCTTTTCGTTTAGTGTGTTTGAAATAGTGACGTAAAAACTAAAATGTTAGATATATTTGCCTGATACTTCGTTTATATTTTGTTGTTGTGATTTTGTTAAACCTCGATCACCAAAGCGACCCTGTAAGTCGGTATTAAATATAAACGGGAAATATTACATCCTATCATTAGTATTGCTGTTGCGTTATCACCAAGTTGTAGAGGTAGGTAGAATAGTTGTTCCCGTGTGAATTAAATATTAGGCACATTTTACTGATTACTTACATACTTCATTAGAATTGAATGGCAAAATGAGTGCCTAATTTTATGAATGTTGGAGTATGACTTTTTTATAGTTTTCTATGGCGTCGTGCCAGAAAAACGTCTTTCGAAAAACAGCTCTGCGTTAATCGTTGGCTTCGATTCCTGAACAATGTGCAGATGGAACTTGAGACGTCGGTTCGAATTGCAGTGTTGCGTTGCGTGTGCATTGGGAGTGGCAAGAAGCGACTGAATGGGAGCGTTATTACTGGATGGAGTGAGTTGCAGGTGCTGTAATGTGATGGGAACTGATGTGGCGAAGCGTGATAATGTTTGATGAATAGTGACGGAAGGTGACGTGCTTTGGCGGGGGTTTGGCGTGTCAAGTCTTGGCACGCTATGGCGCTGTATGGCACGGCATGGGGAGTACGTTGAAGGAGTCATGTATCTAAAAGAGTCGATTGCATCGGGGAGTTAAAAATACAAGTTCTGCATTAAATCGGTCGGTTGGTTAGTCATAGTCGGCGAGAAACATAAACTGAGGTGTATTGATCAACCTTTTCGCAGAATGACTGATCGAGCTATTCCCGGAGAGCCCATTTCAGGTAGTTAAATGTGTACACAAGTCACCAATGTGGTTAAAGACACGCGTATGTGTTTTTACATGTTGTGCTGATGGATGAGGAAAAAGAGCAATAATACCGTGTGCATTGAATATGCGTCGGGATAGTTATCTTCTTGACTATCGGTAAAAAGTAGGCATTAACCTACAAAAAATTCATATTTTTCGCGTTATTCGTTTATGGTGCTCACTATTAGAATTTTCTGTTGTATTTTCCCCAAAAAGTGTGGGAAAATATTATCCTGCCCACAATTTGTAATTTTACGGCAAAAAGACTTTATTATTAAAACATAAAGGTATAGTGAATTTACAGCATCACTATATTGTAATTATTTTACAGCATTCACGCGGGAAAAAATTATCCGAACACTAGTACTGAAATTTTACTATACAACCATTACAGTTATCCCAAAGGCAGGAATCTGCTTTTTCATAATATCGACATAAACAAGTTCTGAGAGTTGTTTGATTGGGAAAATCCATGTCATGATTGAAATATTTGTCAGTTAATTTTAACAGTTATGTTGAATAAACTAACAGGAACTTTCAGGTCATAACTCGGTATTTCTCAAAACAACAATACTTAGAACTCTCGTATCTCGATAATATGGAAAAGCAGAATTTTTTTTTTTTTTTTTTGTGGGGCTTTAGGGCTCGTCAACAGCGAGGTCATTAGAGCCCTTAAAACTTGTACAGGTAGGGAAAATGCAGTTACGCACTAGGGAGAGCCAACATGACTCTCCCCGCGTGTGGGACTCGCCGAAAGACTCAGCCATACCCACTAAAAACCCTCCTGCATTACAACTCAAATACAAATTCCAACATATCTCACGACTTTACCAAAAACATAAAAAAAAGGAGAGGAAAGAGGAAAATGAATAATACCCTTGCCCTAATAGCGTCGGGATCGAAAATAACAAGAGGTGACCAAGGAAGGTCAGAAAAGAGAAAAGGAGCATGGCACAAGTAAGTGGAAGCAATGCCAGACTCAGCTCGGGGCCCCGTGTTTGCCAAACACGTACTTACTAGATGTTAGTCCCCTGGGGCGAGATAGGAAAATGAAAGATACCCTAGCCCTAATGGCGTCGGGATCGAAAAGAACAAGAGGTGACCAAGGGAGGTCAGAAAAGAGAAAGGAAGGAGCATAGCACAAGTAAGTGGGAGCAATGCCAGACTCAGCTCGCGGCCCCGTGTTCGCCAAACACGTACTTACTAGATGTAAGTCCCCTGGGGGAAGAGGAGTCCTGTCCTTGGCGTAGCTGTAATGGTTGTATAATAAAATTATAATACTAGTGCTGCACTTTTTCATGCACTTATGCTAATTCATATCTTTGGTGTGGTACTAACGAGAAATGTAAAGTTATGAAATTTGGTATGAATAATTAAAATATACACAAATTTGTATTTAGCAAAAATGTTACATAGTTAATCATATTTACTTATGTGCAAAAAAAGTATTCATTTATACTTCCAACATAACAGAGTTTATTCCTGCTTGACTGAAACTAACAGAAATACAAATTATTTATTATTTTTATATTAACATACTTGACAGGTGAACGTTAAAAGTTAAAGATTCACTTCTATTATACTAATACAGTCATCGGATAAAGATAGTATTTGTCGTATATAAATTCCACTCCTTGAAGAACTTTCAGAACAAAACAAATAAGTTGCAAACTAGTTTGTGTGTACGAGCGATGTATTTATTTATTTATTTAATGTCTTTTGGTGAGGCTCAGGCCATGAGTCCTGCTCTTCCACCTGAGTGTTGGACTGGGAGAGGGAATTGGGAAGAAAAGATGTTGCGTTGCCGGAGAAAGGAACTGGGTGTCTGGGTGACTCCAGTAGGTGAGGGACACACCCAGTCGAAAACTTCACCTTGTTCGGTCGAGCACGGTTTGAACCCATGCTCTACTGCGCAGTGGGTTGGTGGAAGCGGAGACGCTACCTAAGAATCCAAAACGCCACCAGCTTCCATAAAAAAATAAATAATGAAGGAGAGCTTACTATTAGGACTCACTCTTTTCAAACGAACACTTATCACAATTGAATCGTTCACATTACAACGTTTCGACCTCTTTCCTGTTCATAATCGTGGACAAGTTGGCTGCGTGTTTTCATACATTTGCAGACTAAAATGAAATTGCTCTGGTATGGTGCTTGCGTATGTAAATAAAAATCTTCATCGAGGAGTAAATGCAACTTAGTACCAAATAGTTTCACGGAGAATTGTTTTAAAAAATTTCAATTCCCTCATAACCTTTCAGAAATGATGTATACGAGTATCGTAGTTCATGAATTACACATACGCTGAAACCACTAAGTATTTCCTTCCAGAACCCCAACAATGGAACAAACTGAAGATGATGGATGCTGATAGCGCTTGTAATAATAAAACTGTTGCAAAGGAAACATTTGGAAAAGAAAAATTACTTCTGAATATTTCCAGTTACTTAGTGTATTATCTTACTAAATTTCTAAAATAATGAATACATTAACACACACTTGTGTATAATTCGTGTTGTGGCAGGATACAGAGAATATGTAAACCATATATAAAAGACCTGGGAAATATGCTAATTACTTTACTAAAAAATGCAATAAAGGCTCTTAGCATGAAAATAGGCAACACCATCTACAATAGGCAAAATATGCATAATAAAATGATGACCTATTATCTTGAAACACATTTATACAGACGTCATAATTATATAAATTGACCCATTAAAAAGTTATATTTCAAATAATTTCTGCAAAAGAGATAATACAGACACAAAATTTGTACACCGACAACATTTCGAGCGTGTGGAAAAGAAACTTAATAAATATTTTGCTTAATATCAATTGATAAAAATTAGATTAAATGCTTTCAATACATATCATCCTCAATTGAAATATGTAAAATAAAGAAAGTAATCGAAAATTAAATGATTTAGAATTACAATTGCCAATAATAAATTGATTTCATAAAATAACTTATTCTTGTCAAGTGTTTAACTCTTTTCCATTTGTGGTAAGACATTGCAGATGATGTCCCCGGATGAAAAGTGTTTTTGATAGATAGATAGATAGATATAGATAGATAGATAGATAGATAGATAGATAGATAGATATAGATATAGATAGATATATATAGATAGGTAGGTAGATATAGATAGGTAGGTAGATATAGATAGATAGATAGATAGATATACCGTACATTAATTATTGTAAATATATTTTTAATGTCATAGATTTTTAATTACACTATGTACTGTTTTTTTATATTCTGTATCCAGGGTCTGGTGTTGATTATAAGAACTCTCCCAAGTGCGATCAAAATAAATGGAGACATTCCAAACAAATTTTTAATTTATTTAACTGTTTTTGGGAAAATTCTCACGTCCATAAAATTTAAATTCTATATAATTTACTTGATAAAGCTGTATTACTATTCGATAAATGCTTCCACTCAGAAAATATTATTTTTCAAAGAATTTCGCTGACTCATTTTTCTGTCACTTATACACCAAAAAAATGTTCAACCTTGTTCATCAAATATACCAAATTGCCAATCATACATTAGAAGTAAAACTTTTGTAATTTTCAATATTATACCTCAATATTTGATGTGTTATCAAGAAAACGTATTGATGGTTTGTAAAATAAACAAACAATCTCTTTATCTTATAATTAAAGGGAAAGATTATTCTTGCTACATCATAATGATATATTATAGCACTGTATAGATCAAGATAATTTGATATTTTGGGGAAATGTTATTAGATTAGATTCACGATCAAATTATTTCACAGGTATTATTTCTGAAATGCTACATATTAATTTTACGACAAACTCTTATATATAGATAGCTTATCAAGAATTTATAATTCTTTATTGTAATTATTCTGTTGTGACTGTTTCTTTGCTCTATATTATACTATTGAATTTTTTTAAAAAAATTGTCTGTTTATTAGTAGAGTGTTATGGTGTCAAGATTATTCATGTATTCATTTATATTATTGCATGTAATATGCACCTGATTGATTCTTAAATGGAGGTTGAAACGTTGTAATTGAAAATAAAATTATAAATAGTTTGGCCTTAGTATTATAGAATAAGGGTTCTTACATGTTTCCCTTAATGGTACAATGAATCAACGTAGTCTTCTTGACACAATTTTTTGCAGTTATGGGGTGTAATCTAAAATAGATAATTGCAACGCTGAATTCACGTACTACCAATATAATTATATGACAAGAAAGTCAAATAGTAATTCCTAGGCTTGCTCAACTGCATCAACAATTTAACTATAATTCGATTCATCTCGGTGCGATACAATCCCTTGATTGTGAAGTCGTTTGTCATAATACCTAAAACATACATTATAATATACACTTTTAGTCAAATATAATGTTATTCTTGCATTGTCATAATATAAAAAGCATAAACCATTGGAAATAAAAAAACAATTACCTCTTGACCAAGTGCAAACCCCACTTTATAACATTGAATTTGCAGAAATGTGGGAGTACTTTATGGCTTGCTTCACAAAATCATTGGTCTGATACCTATATGATGAAAGAATAAGTAAATAATTATTAATTTCAAATTGTTATACTTACATCATAATTTTTGTAATATTACAGCATTTTCCAGTTTCCCTAAAATTACATCAAATGGAAAATTGCAGCAGTTTTTTACTGTAGGCATGCAGTAAAATTACAGACATTCTAACAGTGCATGTTTGTTAGTACCCGTCTTTATTTCGATTTCCTGTCATTTATTAGTGAAATACACCGTTTCATTCCATAAGAATTCTGCAATTTTCTTGAATGCTCGTTTCTTGGATAAATTTGCACTTATTGATTCCTTAAAAATACACTCCCGCGATTGTTATTCGCAACTTTTTCCTCTTCTTTTCTCACTCATCGCTTCGCAATTCGCGTGACATCCGAGTCCTCTTCACAGAAAGACAAGATCGTCTCTTCACAGAAAAGTGTTCGTCAGTGGCGTAACTGGCGCTGTGGTAACGGAAGGAAAGTGAAGAACGAGTCTCGAGGTAAAAGCCGGGACGACGCTTGCGACGTGAAGAGGACGGCGAGCCTGCGAACGAATGAATTTCGCGCGATGCTTAGAGAACGGTCGTGCTCGGAGGGCGGCGGGACCGCGCCACCGCCGCCTGTCATCTTGCCATAGGCTGCTTCATCGCGTCGCGCCTCAGCCATTGTTCCGCCGCGGTGTCTCGATCTCCAAACAAAGGCGGATTCTCTTTGCGTTCCACTTCTGCTCTTCATTTCTGATCTGGGTTTGTGACGTCTCCTTTCGGGCTTTATGGCTCCGAGCTGCCACCGCCTACCGCTCGAGGATTTGCACACGGTAAGACTTGGTTTAATGTGGTATTCTCTTTTGAATTCATTCCTATCTCTTTCTTTAGACTCGCACCGCCGAAAACGCACCTCCAAATTTCATAAATTGCATAAATTGACCAGGATATGAGAGGTATACCACATGCGTGTCTCATTTATGTTTCGGTTAATATAATTGAAAATTATTATTTTTATTTCCTACGAATCTGGCTGAAACGAAACTTGAACAATATTTTTCCTCACGCAAATAACGTGATAAGTCAAAGAGGAAAAGAAATGTTTTTATATTCTGGGGGTTGTATATAATTTCTTTTCATTCTAACAATTACAAATGTAGTGAATGGATTTCATAAAAATAGCATGTTTGAAATTGAGTTTGTTTTTAGTACGCTGTCATAAATTCACAGTAATGTCCTTTAGTAGATGAGAAATTTACTTTATACGTTACTGTTATCTGATAACCTAGCTCATCTTTCTTTTGCTCCTTGCGTACGAGGAGTTGATGTTTACTAACATGTAATTGTTTTTACTTCGTGTTAATGGAAACACATCTGCCAATACCAGGTGATATTTCTCTTTATGATTTTCGTTACGACTTACATGGGTAGACACTTAGTTGTCAGTTTTATAGCAACACGGAGAATGCGTTATTGGAGACTTTTTGTTTGGCTCTTATTGGTTTCTTGTAGAAAGGTTTATTTGAAACTAGTGAATTAACACCTGTATTAATTAAAGATTAATCCTGTGTTTTATTTCACCTCTACTTGAATTTCTCTCGCCTGCACAAAAGGAGTAAGTTTCTTTCTGTCATATATTTCTTCATAGTCATATGTTACTTTTGTTCTGCATATTTATTATATGTATACGAACAATAAAATATTGTTGAAATTGTAAAAATCCGATCGTGTTTGATATTCGATTTACTGTATATTGCGTAACGCGTGTTGCCAATAAATGGTATAATTTTTTAAAAAGTTGTATCTTTGTTTGTGCAGTGATCATGACACATTATTGTGTCAAAATGGGAAATCTAAATGCCTCTGATAAGACCTATGTGGAAGAATCTTTTGCGTGTAGTTATGCGGAAAAGAGGAAGCAGTAGAATTAAAAGAAAACCGCCTAGTAAGGCTTTTAGATTTGCATGGCGGAAAGGTCTCCCCAAAGACAGGGAAGCATCATGGTGGTGATGGGGGCGCGGTTAGGGAGCTTAGCGACTGCAGTAACCGAGGCAACGAAAAGCGCGAAGCACGGGGACAACTTTTGAGCTGAATATTCCGGCATGGCTTGAGGATGGCACTTTAGAGTCCCTTTCGCTAAGCCATTCTCAGTACCGTAGGTGGGTGGTTCTATCCGGAAACAACGTTAAAACAGGAATTTAACTTGGCTATCTGCTGTTGAATTTGCCTTAAGTCATTTAAATATTTATATTGGGTTATACTGATATCATTTGTCGCGACTGAGTTCCAGATCAGTGTAATAACAATGTTAAATAAAATAAAGCTTAGTTTACTTTGTAACTATAGGTTAATTCATTTTGACGTGTTTTTTTATCTTGCTCTAGCTGGGAAAACCAGCTTCTGTTTTTTTACAAATATTTCTTTCAGTTCTATTTTAAATCTCCTTTTCGCTAAATCCGTATAATTAATTAGCAAAAATTACCAAAGAGTTTATTAGAGAATTCTCTTTTATTACTTACTCGCTTTTATGTTCTCAAAAGAGGATGGGTAATAACTATTCCTCCTATCTTTTGTTGCCCGTTTTTCTTTGCGGATCAATAAATCAATCTCGAAGCATGTTTGAGCGGAGTTTGATTGATCCATTGTAGTCTACGGGTTTTTGTAACTATTAAGCAATAAATTGATTCTGACATTATCTAATTAACTTTTAAAAACCTGAAATATTTCTTTTCTCTAATTCTGTTGCCAATTCCGGTGTGAATGTATTTATTCTCATATGTCCCATCATTCGTTTCGTAGTTTTTGACATTCATTCCTCATGTCTTACCTATCGCTCCTAACTAAGAAATGAATCTATGAATAGATCTACGTTTTGTGTGGTTAAGATTACAGTCAGTGGCTAGGTCCCAGCATAGCTATTTTTATGTTTTTTTTCTGCATCGGCATATTTGTCATGAAGCCGATTCTTGGAGATCGCAGTCAGTACACAAACCAATCAAGTTTTCATGTATAAAATCTTGCTTTGTTTTATTCCTAACGTGGGGATGGTTTGTAATAAATGTGGGACCCATAAAAGAGGTAATGAGACGAAGGAAATCACTCGTTCAATTGAACAATATTTAAAATCATTATTTCTAAAAATTCAATTTTGAACGCCTTTTCACGGAAAGAAAAAACGGGAATGGTATGTAGTTGTCATTTGTGCCTATCAAAGATTTTACGTAAAAATAAAACTTCCTTGTGATTGCTTCGATTGATTTTTCATCTTAGTAATATGTTCATTGTCGAAATCGTACTATTCGTTTCCGAGAAAAAGGCGTGTAAGAACTTAAGGAACTGAAACATCATAGCTTGAAGTAAGATTTTCCAAGTGACAAAAGGTTGTTTTAATGCAGAAACAGTTCACAATGTGGAGTTTTTGGTGGGACCTGATAAATTTACATTGCATGGAAGTGTTGAATTAGCTGTAACTTTAACGAAGGGTTGCCGATGCCACTACTTAATGGTACCCGTCTGTGTATGGAGAGCCCCATGAAATACATAACGGCCGTTTTATCTCCTTCTGTAGAGGGTGGAGACATCAGGGGAATGTATCAGTGTGCACTGGAACGTGTTCAGCGATGGCGACGATGCTCTAGAAATTCTTCGCCTATCTCAGTGTTATGGCAGACCTATAACGAACTGGAGCTCGTGTAAAACTGCATAATATCAAGCCCAACGGGGAGTCTCGCGCTTCGGTAAGATTATATACAGAGCAAAAACTTCAAAAATAGTATCATCCAGTTTTAAAGCTCGATGTTTTTCTTATCCGGGTATTTAATTTTTTTGCATTTTTGTGATGAGGCCAAACTGGGTTTCTTTAAGCTTTTACGATTAAAGTGGCGAACGCATACCGTATGTTTTATGTATTCCGTGTCAGCGTGGAGAGCGAGAGCAACTGACAAATTCCGTTCCAATCGCGAAAGTGCGAAGATGCTTTCGGGATATGATAAAAAACTAATGAAACTTAAATTGTGCATCGAGTCGTTTGCGTGTTGCGGGGAGGGGGCGGCAGTGGAGCGACGCGGCTCTGCTCGGCGCAGGTCGGGGTCGACCACCGTGAGGGAGGGGAGTTGGGAGGATGGCGAAGCCACCGGAAGGGCGGACGAGAGTGAGGGAGGTGAGGGCTGGGGTTGTGGCTGCGGCGGCACCCCACTATGGCGGAGTCCCGCGGTACTTGCGGGATTTAGCCGAGACGACGCCGCCGGGAGGGAACTTGCAACGGACGGCCCGGTGTTAGAGGTGTTGGCTTCTCTCGAGCTCCCTGTCGTGGTCTTCGCCATCGTCGTGCGCCCTCTTGCTTCCCGTTCTCCCCTCGCTCCCATCTTCCTAGGATGCTATAATGTTGGAAATCCGCAGTTTGGGAAGTATAACATTGGCGTGATCTCTCGCGTACCATCTGTAATGGTTATTATGGATCTTGATAGCAGTCCCACTACCTGCATCATTCCCCGTTGTTTAGATGCCTCTTCGGTTTCACACTAGTTTCTTCGGTGCGTTGGTGATTATTTTATCATCGCCTGCGCGATTTCTGTTTCTCTCCTTACGCTAATCTTTGACAAACGCCGGAAATCGACTGTGAAGGGTGTGGATGTTTTTAAATTTTTATTTCGTGAGTTTGTGAACAGTAGATACGCCATACTTTCAAATTACTATGTATCAAGTCGTCTAATATTGCTGAGAGAACGTTTTTAGAGCTACGAAATTTTCTTTATGACAAAGTGTGGCCTCGTTACAAATGTATTGGGTGTATTGAATTGCGTAAAATCGATGTAAGGCGGTCCGCTCTTTCGTTTCTTTGTTGCCTTGGAGTGCCATCGAAGGAAAGAGTGAAAATACTCCATAATTCCATCGAGTTTTTTTGTAGCGAAACGAATGTTTTTGAATGTCCATTTTTCAGCATACTACAATCCATATTTTTTTAAGTGTCTTGGCACTCGTGGCAATTGAATTTTCGGCCAATAAAAGACAAATAGAAAACTAAATTGCGTATTTTATTTTAAGATAAGTTATATTTTTATGTTCTCATCAGTGTAGTTTGTAAAAGTTCTCGATTGCGAGATTTTGACGGAAACAACAGTTTGCGTGTCTCTAAAATCGAATAGGAAAATCCCTCTATCATTGAAAATGTCTTAAACACTGGGAGAATACAGTTTTGGAAAACTTAAACGAATGATGGAGCGGTAAAATAGCTAGTGGGGTAGAAATCTGACAGCGAGGACGGAGCAAATACATCGAACTTCGCGTCTTTTCTCTCGCTATTTGGAGGAAATCTAGTGCAGCTAAAGGCCTCTCAGGTGGTTTCAGTGTTGCTGCGAAGGTTTGCGGTTCCCTCACACCTTGCTGCTTCGCCTTCAGAAGGTCAGATGAACTCTCCTTATTTAACCCGATTTGTGGACGTAAAGGCCATGAAAATTGGTCTTGATATTGCGTGATCGTGTAAACTTTTAACACTTGCTTGAGCATTGATGCGACTCTCGTCAATGGTATTTACAACTTAAGTAATATAATTTATCACAATAGTTAGATTACGATTGTCTATTCTATTTTAATAAGTTCAATCAACTTCTATAAGTCTTAATTATAGACAATTAACTTACAGAATTACTTTTTTTTAATCTTCATTTAATTAAGTTGTTACAAGTTATTTTTCATTATACAATGTTGATAGTATAATGGCGAAATTTAAAATAACTATAGTATACAGTATGATCAACAAAGTTGAATTTGTTATTATTTGAATTATACAATTTATTCAATACCATGTAAAGACTGTAACATGAAATATATTCGACAAACAAAAAAATCTTTAGCTACAAGAGTGAAAGAACATGATATAAATCTAAAAAAACAGAAAGAAAATAAAAGTGGCATAAGCCACCATTGTAAATTGAATAAGCATGTTATGAATTCTGGAAGTACGAGAATTCTAGGTACGGAAGAAAATCTTTTCAAATTACTAAATTTAGAAAGCTTTTATATAAAAACAAACAATAATATGAATACACAGTTAGAAAGTAACATATTCACAAAATATTATGACAGCTTATTCTTTTTACTAAAAAAATAAAGTTGAGTGTTAATTCTTTTAAGTTGTTAGTACTGATATTTTATGCTAATGATTCTCAAACTGAAAATTCGTGTACAGTTCTAGAGAAACACTTGACAGAGAAGGTTGAATGTTTCAATCTTCTAGCATGTTTTTTAATTATAAATAATTAAAGTGTTTTTATAAAAGTGAAATGTAATGCATCTCTGTACCAATAACAAGATATGTTGTAATGAATTGTATTTTTTGTAAATAATGTAGATAAGATGTGTAAATGTTATAGAATGTTGAAACATTGTAGTTATTTTGAATATGTTGAGTCTGAAAGAAGTGTTGTAAAATTGATTGAAAATTGTGATATATGTATTATTGTTTTGAACCTGTTTTAGGATCTGCTTTTATGTTTTCTTGAAATAGCCCTGATGACGAGGTCAAACTGACCTCGAAAAGTACGTAGGTGATTCTGTAATCAACATTGTATAATGAAAAAGAACTTGTAACAACTTTATTAAATGAAGATTAGAAAAAAGTAATTCTGTAAGTTAATTAATTGATTGTGTATAATTTTGACATTTAGAAGTTGAATAACTTATTAACAAAATTTATTATTATTAAATATTCTTTTGTATGAATGAACTTCAATTAATTATTTAAACTAACATGAGACATCGAGATGCTCTCGTGGTCATACTTGCTCTCTGCAGTTCGTCATCGTCCAAGTAGATGTAAAGGGTAAAAGAGTACCCAAACATGTCCGTACTCGACGACGTCTCAGACATGAATCCCCTCGTGTTCGCTGTTGCGCATGCATGGCGTAACCCCGTTACGGGATTTACGCCGCTATCGCGAGAGACTTTTCAGTTTCTTACAGCACACGGAATACTTGGATAATCTTATCCAAGATTACACAATCCATCGTAATCCTGTTGTACCACAGTTGCATAATAAAATGAACCTCGATAAGTTAATAAATATGCGAAAAAAAATTAGCACAAAACGCTTCCGAAAACATTGTTCGTGAAATGATGATTTTAATTTTTCGTTCATAGAAGTTTTGAATCGGATTAAAAGCGTCTAGTAGCGTCTTTGCTTTCACGATCTCGCTGAGCGATAGAGTGTGGGTTCAAACCCTGTTCGGCCGAACTAGGTGATGTTTTCAGCTGGGGTTTCCCTCACCTACTCCAGACAAATGTCCGTTCAGTACCATAATTTCCCCGGCAACTCAACATCTCTCCTTCCAAATTCTCTTACCCTAGAACAACGATTGGGAGGAAGAGCAGGCCTCATGGCCTGAACCTCCCCAAAAGGCATTAAATAAAAAATAAAATATCGTCTTATTATTACAAAAAACCATCCAACGTGATATGTTGTTGTCGGGCTCGTATTCTTCTTAGACTCTGTTAAAACGTGGAATGAGCTTCCTGTGACGGAAAGTCAAAGACATTCCCTTTGTTTTTGCTAATTAAGAAAAGTAAATATATATAAGGCGAGAGAGGTCTTGGAACGAGATGAAGGAATCGTGAGAGTTGTTTTTTTTCTTCTGATGAGTAAGCGATGCGTCTGGTGGGTGACACTTATTAAATGATGAAATGAAGAGTACCTGGTGGCATGGTTAGTTTCCGACGAGCTGTCTCACGAGTTCAAAAGGGTGATCGATGAATTTGGATTTTAGCTGGCATCATTTTAGGATGTCAGACGTGTCTCATAGTCATGTTGGTTATTTCAGTTTACACTCGTTTGAGGAAATGATCTTTCGACGAATTGTATTATCACCCTGGAGCATTAAGGGGAAATTGTTTCTCAGTAGATGGGGGTGGATGTTCTTGATGATCTGTGAGCACTTTGTTTACGAAACAGAAATTAATCTGCTACGGAAAGCAACGCTCCCTGCGAACACGAATCCAGTATTGTGTGTCTCGGAGGTTACCGTGGAAACTCGAACTGGTCCAGTAACACTTGAACGACTTTGGAGACAGCAGGAATAGAAGGATACGAGTATGTTACGAGGGTGAAGGTAGCCGGTCACATTATTGAGAGCAGTAAAAATGAGATTTTATGTTCAGACATTTATCGGCGAACACACCTTGGGAGAATATGACATCTTTGTTATTGTCCAATTCTTTCGCCAGTAAAATTCAGGAGGAATTTTCAGATTTTGTACATTTAAGAGTTTCCAGTCATCGTAACTGCGGGACTCAACATCAGAAGTGATTTATATTACTTTTATATGTGCAGGTAGACTTCGAATGTGCTTACTTCAAATACATGAAAAGTACGCAAGATAACGAGTCAGGGTCATGAATTGCGCTCATTCCGCTGATGTCTTACGTTGTGCTTCATTTTATGAATGTGTACTATCGCTTCCCGTTTAAGTGATTGAAATCGCAATGGCTTCTTGAAACATCCTGAAATTGCTTAGCTTACGAGGATTTGGGTTTCATAGCTATATCTGTTTCTTCGTCACGGCGCGGTAAATATTAATAAGATGAATCTCACGGAAATTTCGTTTGTCGATATTACATGATTACCATATTCTGAAGATATTTGTGACATACTGTAAGACGTTTTCCGTTCTCATGAATTTTTAAATTTTTTATCACGCTCCCTGTCTTTCTGCTCTGGACATCGTCAAAAGGAAATAATAATAATAATAATAATAATAATAATACGGTTATTACGGAATTCAATTATAGTCCATCGACTTAAAACACTTGCAAAATGTAAAGTTAAATTGGTCGTTTTCTCTATGTGTAATTAAAATTTTTGGAGACACTGAAACCGTCAGAACTTTTCCTGAAGTATTCCTCGAAAACCAACAGCATGCATAAGAACTATTTCTATTTCACCCTGCATTGTCAGAAAGAAATACCACCCATGAAATGATTTTACTTCGAGACTAAGGTGAATTGTTTACTTTGAATTATTTTAAACATATAGTCAAGCGCAAAAAACATTTTTTGAAGCGAATTCTATTTTCTTTCTAAAATCTGTTTTTGTGCCACATCGATAAAATTTTAACCATGTTTATAAAGTGCACTATACTTGATNATATATATATATATATATATATATATATATATATATATATATATATATATATATATATATATATATATATATATATATATATATATATATATTTCCTTTATTCCGTTACGGATATTCCTATAGATAGAAATGTAAACTATTTATTTTTATTTTGTTTATTTTGTCGAGTTAAATTATATTTTCCCGTTATGGAATGATGCAGTGTGTGGGAGACCCTCTAGAAATGAATGAATATTCTTTATATTTAACCCATTTCAGACATTGAAAGTGAATTTTTAAAAATCGTATTATTACCAGTCCAAGAATGACGAAAGGAATTAATAATGTTCTATCATAAATCAAAATCGCATTATTGCGTTAAGACGGAAACTAAACCACGTCGTGACGACTACTCGTATATCCCCTCATATGCTATATCCTGTGCGAGATCCTTGTATCACTTGCTTGTCGCATTTCGGTGACCGAGTCCCGCCTGAGGTTGTTTCCGTGGAGTTAGCTGGCGCTGGAACATCTCCTTCAGCCAGCGACAGTCATCGCGAGGCGTCTCAACGCGACGCGCCACTAGACAACACACACCGCCTCCAGACGCGTGTTCACCGTCAGAGCATCGATCGCCCGACCGCGCCCCGTCCTAGCAACCTCTCCGGGAACCTCCGGCAACCCGGTGACTGGTTTTCCGACTTGGCTGCTGCTGACCTTCCCCCTCTTGTTGATTGAAGTTAGTCTTAACATTGAGTACAAGAAAGGCTTGATGGTAGCTACAAATAAATATTATTTGAGAAGTGTAGTGGGTATTATCGCACAGGAACAGACCTATCAGTTTTCGAAAAAAATTATTTATGTATATTTTTCCTCTCGGGAACGCAAAACATGGAAAAAGACTGGAGACAGTTGGCTTCAATAAAGTTGGAGTGCATAATACCCGCGCAACAAGTGATGTGCTATAGAAAATTTGGCGAGCCGTCATGGAACATCAATGATAGCATCGAATCTTGAAATACATTGCAGAAATTTTCTATTCATATTTTTATTTGACTTACGAAGACTCATGTTCATGTGTCTCTTTCCTGTGCCGTATTTCTAAAAGAGTTCAAGCAACACTACTTGAAAACTGTTTGGGGGTAAATGTTTAAGAAAGTAATAGTAAGGTTCTTTTACGCCCAATGGAATTTTTAAACAAATTAGAGAATAATTATATTTGATTCCTGTAAGTTGGATTATATTGACTGAGCTTGATGCTTTTAATGAATGTGTTTCGTCAATAAATTTCGAATAAATGGGAATAAATTCTTAGTTTGAAAAAAAATTGATTAGAAAAGGTTTTTTACAGAGACAAAAATATATTCAGAAAGACAGAAAGGGAAAATTACTTTTTAGTTATTGGTTAATAAGCTACTTCAATCATTTGTTGTTTTTTTCTGTATGGGTTTTTCTTATTAATCATCGAATAGTTTTATGTATTTTTGTTTCACTGATACGGTACTTGGCCTTTTTTACACCTAGTGTCTTCGGAAGATCATTTACTATAGTCAAGAATTGTCTCACCCGACTATCATACACTTCACTGGTTTCTTTGAACCCGTACTGATCTTGGGGTATGCAACCCGCTACATATAGTTGTATAACGAAGTCCAGGGTAGTATCACGTTATATCTTAGGAGTTGTGCGCTCGTGCAGTCGTGAGTGAAGCAAATATTGTGATCAAGTTCATACCCTTACGTTGGCCCGTGATCTTCCACCACCACCCTCCATTGTTCCATGTACTTAAGCTAAATCACGGCCTACAGCAGAGACGCTAGAGGTCGCCAGCCGAAATTCACACAGTGATAACGTCATTCCGTACCCAAACATAATACTCATTGGCTCGACCGTATGGAACCGTTGTGAATGTCGTAGACTATTTGCATTAGTTTTTTTAAATGTCCTTTGTTTCAAAGGTATTAATTTTCTTGCGTAACTACGTCATATATATCCACGATAAGACTACTCCGGAATTGGAATTATTATATTGTGACCTGTTCATATTTGGGGAAATATGGTATATTTACAAGGAAGCTGTATGAAATATTTGTAAATAAGTTATATAGATCGGATATTTCGCTATGGCAGGGGTGATGTATTTCACAAATGATGTAAGAATATGATCATCTTAGCGTAAAGCAGTTAAAGGACAGATACGTACTCCTCAAATAATCAAGTAATGGGCTCTAATGACCTTACCGCTGACGATCCCTAAAACCCCACAAAAGAAATCAAGTGTTATTGTTCATGTTTATCTTAAAATACATTTCGCGAAAAAAATCTTGAGGAAATTCATTTAAAGGACATTCCATGTCAAATCAGCCAAAAAAAAAATTGAAAATGGCACTCACCATCTCAGATTTTAATGAAATTTAGTACACTCGTTCATACCATCAAGTTAGCGATTCATATGAATTTTTAGGTTCCTAGGTCACATAGTCTCTTCATTAAGTAGATTTGACATTTTGCATTATTCGAGGAATTGTTCCTTTCATGAGAGCAGGTAGAGATATGCGCATTTAATGAACAAAATCATAACTCCGAATATAATTCATGTATCAACATCAGAATTTATGTACACATACTTAAAAGAACATAAATTAAGAGAAGAAATATATCGAGCTTGTATTTATAGTAAAAAAAATAAAAACTGAGAAAAACGATTTTCTATCCATAGGTCTCAAAAGGCCAAAATCAGACCTGAAGAATTATTATTATTATTATTATTATTATTATTATTATTTGTGAATATGAGCTGTGTATGAAAAACAAGTGTGAAAAGAGAAAAGTGGTCCCGCCCTTGCCTGTTTAGTAAATTCTTGTTAAAAACTTTATTTGACTGTTATGTTTAACCAACAACTTATAAATTAAGTAAAATAAGTAAAAATAAATCCAGAAATCCAGATAAGAATTAAATGTGACAATAAATTAGAGTTTTTTTCTGTTTATTCTTATATTACTCACGAGGGAAACTGGTCCAGTATGCTTATTTAGAGAGTTCAATGAATCTCCGCTGTGCGAAAGGAACGTCTTTTTTTTCTTTTTTTTCAAATTGACACATCGTTTCAGAGTCCTGAGCTGTAGGTGGAGGAACACAGGACATAATATTGATGAGTGGTACAAAACAAATATCCTCCTTTCCTGCAGGCCAAAAAAAAAGATCTTGCTCGTCCATAAGGGTGCATACATTGGATGTTAACGTCACCTTCTTCATGCTTGGAGAGGGCCAACCCAAAAAAAAACATTGATCGTCAGATACACGAGACGTAAGAACTTACTGATAATTGTGACATCTTCATTGTGGATGATTTTACCTCACAAAACTTGAATGTTATGGAAAAATTAGCATCAAAGCTGATCTCTTCATTCCGATTAGGACTTGGTGATAACTCTGTGTACCGGGCACAGTTTTAGCCTTTTAAAATCGACTTTCGAGCTCTTGTCTGGTAGCTAAGAGATTCTCTCTCTTGATGAGAGCAAATTAATATTTTTAATGTTGGTTTGACAGTAATCAATGACATTTTAGTAGTGTCGATGATTTTCCTTGTTTGTATCTGCAGGCTTGCTCTTGTGACAAGACGCTTTACGGTGCCTCCAACGCCGTCACAGGGGGATTTTCCGTGACTGGTTGCAAAACTGTCCATTTCTCTGTTAGACAAAAATCTTTATCACGAATTCACAGATTCAGAAAGTTCTTACAATTTTTATACTGTTCCCTGCAACCACCCGAAAGATAATAGATATTTTTTACTGAAGGGAAATTGTCCCGGAGATATTTTGTCACAACTTTTTGTGTTTCCTAAACAAAGCCCACATCACGTTCCAAATCTTCCGATATAACTCATGAACGGGAAACATTAATATCTTCACTGAACTCAGGTTTAGTATAAATAACATAAGAGTGTAAAGAACATTGATCTTTCGACCAGTGATATCCCTGAGCTTCATTTTGTACGACAAACTAAATATTTTCATTGAAGTCTAATAGGATAATTGTTATATTGTAAGGAAGATTTGATTTCATTTTTTTCTAATAATTTGCATAAGATTTTGCGATGAATGAATGAGGAACAACTTTTTCCATACTACTTGTTACTTTTGTCCAAAATTCGTCATGAGTCACTTTCAATGTCACTTGCAGAGTGCAATCAGTTGAAATCCAACTTGTAAGAAACATGTGAATTCCATTCTTCAATCTTTGCTCGTAAAAAGTTCTTCAAATTTTCGATTGGTGGCCCCTCATTTTTCTTTCAACAAATCTAGTAGTATATCCAAATCCCTTGCTTTCGCTGCTTTCTCACTTTCCTCTGTGTCTTCGTTAGAAGTTTCAGTGAATTCTACATGTAAAACTTTATAACTGTTTTTCTTCATCGATGCTAATGCTAATTCAATCTTTCTTTTTCCATGAACAAGTCTCCTATGGCGATTCAGAGAATGAACTTTAATTGGAGTCTCACCTATGCTTGTCAAAGATGAGTTGATTTCCTCGACTCCTTGTTCCCTTGAAACTGCTGTTTTTACTTCCATTATGGCTTTATCTGCTTCAGAAGCTAAATTTCCCACAACATTGTCGCAGTAAGGTGCGCGTTCAGGTTCAACATTTTGAATTTATGATTAACTTGGTCTCGGCAGCGATGACAGATTTTTTGCCCATGAATTACTTATTTTACATCATCAATCATGGTATTTATTTGAAGTGCGTAATTTAAAGATATACTTCTCTGCCCTTTCCTTATTTAAATTTTATATATTTTAAACGGATCAAAGCGCAGTGTTTGATAGGTTTCATACTTCGAAAGGTAATAATTTGTATGATGTACACAAACAGTAAGTAAACATTCAGCACTCAGTTCACTTCTTAAAACCAAAAGCTCTTTTTCAGCAGCACTTAAAGAACTTTCAATATTTATATATTTGTTCATTTTTGGGTAAGTTTTCTTGTGACATTGTTTTCTGTACTTCTCCTACACTACAATCAGGCAACGGCTCACTACTTCAGGACATTGAAAAAAAACAGTAAGAAACTTTCTACACTTTTAAGGTTTAATGTTGAACCACTAGATGCTTGAGTATAACTGAGACAGTAACGAGAATACTTAAGAAGATAAGAAAGGTTTGATGAAAGGAAAATAATCAACAACACTGAAGTGATTAATCATGTTACGTCGAATGAAAATGGGAGACGGGACCGGGATTCGAACCCGGGACCTTGAGCTCTACGCGCTCATGCGCCTACCAACTGCGCCATCCCGTTCGCCTCTCGGGCCCGTCTACCATTCTCATTCAACTTGTGATAAACACTGAAGTGATTAAAACAAGACAGGGGAGACATCCAGAGAAACAAACATTGCCATAAGCGAGACTGAATCACTTCTTTGAACCGAACCATTGATGTCGATTGAAGAAAGCAGGCAATTAATGATAAGATGCAAACTTCCAAACCCACAAAATGCAGGACTCGGCACGGCAAACTACTCAGTCTCGCATTTTTCAGAGTCCCATAATGTTTGTTCTAAGTGGTGCGAGATAAGTGACGGGCATTGTCGACACATTACTGAATAATTTACACAATGTTTCTAAATGCATTGAGGGATATAATTACTTACAAATAAAGTGATTTGTGACTGTATACGTGATCTACTTTTCTTACTAAAATGCAATAGTATAAAAAAATATTATTGTTATAACAAAAAATTACTAAACAGGCAAGGGCGGGATCACTTTTCTCTTTCCACACTTGTTTTTCCTATATAGCTCATATTCACAAAAAGTAATAATTAAGGTCTGATTTTGGCCTTTTGAGATCTATCACTTAAAAGAGACAAGGAATTTCACGCCCAAAATTGATAGAAAATCGTTTTTCTCAATTTTTAATTTTTTTTTACTATAAATACAATCTCTTAATTTATGTTCGTTTAAGTATGTGTACATAAATTTTGATGTTGATACATGAATTATATTCGATGTTTTGATTTTTTTAATTAAATGCGCAAATCTCTACCTGCACTCACGGGAGGAACAATTTCCCGAATAATGCAAAATGTCAAATCTACTTAATGAAGAGACTATGTGACCTAGGAACCTAAAAATTCATATGAATCGCTAAGTTGATGGTATGAACGAGTGTGCCAAATTTAATCTAAATCTGAGATGGTGGGTGCCATGGCTTGATTGATGTGATATGGAATGACCCTTGAGTGAAGTGTAGGGATTAGAACGTCGTACCACAGTCATGTAGCAGCATGATTCACTAAATAGAAATATCATTTACCGGAAATTTTATTCGCAATTTATATTATTTGACAGTTTAATTTATTGTTGTTTTATTTTTGTATTACGTTATAAATATTATAACTGCTTTCATTACTTTGAAAATAGTTTTGAATATTGTCTGTAATAAACCAATACTTTTTAGAAGAAACCCAAAATATTTGGTATTTTGAAAAATAAAATCTTATCGTAAAAAATATAAAAAGCAAATGTTTACATTTCTTGTGATATTACTTATATCACGAATGTAAGTCGTCAATTTTTTGCTGTATTTATCTTCCTTGTCCATAAATGATAAGTAGTTTTTATTTATCAAATAGTAACATTTCAGTTCATATCACTTCTTTAATTTTTTTTTTATTTTACCGTTTTGAGTGATGTTGCTAAATGTAGAGACGTAGGAGCTTCGAGATGTAAATAGAATTTACTCCAGAACTAACATATTACTTCTTTCGCAAATTATATTGAGAATAGGAATCTTCTTAAGATGTGGCAATTAATAATTGTGTGTCCACCTTTTGGATTATCTTCGTTCTTTCTCAGGACTTAAGTGAATATGAAATTACAGTAATTGCAAAATGCATTGTTACAGAAATTAGGAGACACGAGTAAATAGATTTGGTGATACGAGACAAAAGAATTTTTTATAAAATATATGAATAAATACCATTACAGTTAATAAAACAGTAATATTAATGAGGTATTAAAAAATAAATTGAAAGTAACTAGAAAATATTTCTGTAAAGTACAATTACAATTGTTAAAAACAGTGGCATAATTTTAATAATTTCTTTTTCTTATACCTTTTTTGAGCCTTCTCAAATTAGCACAGCATAGAAGATATCCCACTTTTCAATAGAATTGTAATATTTTCCTATTCCCATTGAATCTAGAGGAATACTAAGCAAATATATAGAATACAATCTTCAGTATATCCTTGGAAAGACCAATCTATGCTAATTCCAAAGAACAGTTGTTCTGGTGACGGCTTATCTTGTTCGGAAAGTAGGTGACCTAAGGAAAATGGAACTTCTTGGACACATACTAAAATACTAACTAACTTGAGAAGAGAAAGTTAATAATAGATTCAAAAATATAGTTGGATTTGTCCTATGATTTCGGGAATATTTTACATAGCCGAGGGAATTGAGATAGTTGAGGTTACAAACCAGTAATATAACAATGATTGCAAATATTAAACAAATGGAACGAATGGTGTTTGATGGAACGGAAGCTAATTAACGCAAGTTGTGTCATAGTTGCTTTGGCGAACAGTAAAATTGATTTCGCTTTCATTCATTTACTTAGTATATTCCACGATTCGAAGAGGGTGAAACTGTGTTGATTGAAACGACAATATAAATAGACTTACGTGTTTTCAGGCATGTTCCGTTAAGAACCGTGAACGCATGTCCTGTATTCAGGAGCTTAACCTGCGATCGTGAGTTTCCCTTAATGACGTAGACGCGTTTCTGTATCGATTTTCGTTCTTTTGTTCCCCTCGCACCAGTCCCAGTCACGCTTTCTTGCAGGTCACAGAGAATAGGGACATTTACAGTTAGATCTTCTGGGTGTTTGGAAAAAGCTTTCCTGGAGAACTTTATCTTTGTGCTGTAAATGTTCAATTTGATTGCGCATAGCGAGGTAACTCTGTAGACCCCGCTGCCCTTAGGTTCTTTTTGTTCTCCTTGGCCACTTCCTTCTCCCTACTTATTGTTGTTCTTCCTGTTGGGATTCAAGAAATGTCTAGTTACTATCATCTTTATCCTAGTTACTATTTGAATATAGCTACTGTTTCCTTGGGTCCTTTCCTTCTATATTTTCTTTCTATCTCCCACGAGAGTTGTGTGATATGAGTTTCTGTTGTTACTAAAATTTAGTGTTCATGTTTTCTAAATGAAGAACGCTAATGGATATTAATATTTTCATTTAGGAGTTAGATTCCAAAAACCGATTGTTCAGATGTTCGGGAAGCGTCCCATATTTGGAAATGTGATCGAATAATATCTTAGATTCTGAGTGTATCTGAAATATGAGTTAGAGTTAAGTAAAATTAATTCATTAAATTTATTCACGAAGAAGTTGTTGATTTAATCGTTGTTTTCTTCATCCTGTTGGTTGTGACAGTTAATTTACTGTGTGTAATTTCATTGTTTGGATAAAATGTGTGGTATTCAAATTATGCACTACGTCACAAACGTTGAAGTGGAAGTAAATTACAGGTTCTTTAGAATTTATTTTGTAGAAAAAAAGACATTTCAACACTGAAGAGGTAACATATTGGATTTTTTTCTTATTTTGTTTGGTTTTTGTCGCAACTCAATAAATTGTTCATTTGTTACGTACGGTTATTAGTTCTGAAATAAATGGATTACGACAGCGTAAAAGAACTATAGGAGAAATAGAAAAATTAGTGGTGAGTCTTCTATTGAAAAGAGGACATACTGTAATTGGAACTCTTTTTTTGGTAGAGACGTAAACTCTCACCGTCCACCGAGGAGTGGTTAGTAAGAAATCTAAGTTAATTATGTATCAAAATAATAATAATATAATAATAGTAATATTTTTATTTCAGAAAAACTGTTTCATTAATTACATTTTAGTATTGGAATAATTAACCATCATATCAAGGATGGCTAGCACATTTAAGTTATATATTTAACTGTAGATAACCTCTTTAAACGTCATTAGTGAGGACCTAGAGTGGTTCACGCAACATTTAACTGTCCATTTCATCTCTTATCACTACTGACAACAACGCTTTCCTCACAGTTATTGGATAGTTGTACATAAAAGCCGAGGTTACTATGACATTCGTTTGCCTAACAGGTACTCAACTTCCTTGTAGCAAGAAAATCTTTTATAGTGATTTGATATATTCATATTGCATTTTGAGCGTTTTAAAATATCGTTTGAAAAATAATTACATCTTGTGCATTCCTTACATACTGACCTCCTTTACTTCATACCGACTTTATACAATTGAAAAACATCACCATGTTCGTGATAACGATATTACATTGTGCCGCGTGAGTTGTTAGCAGCACGGTAATTAAAATTACTATTAACCTACTCTTCATGTGTTTGGCTTGCCTGTTACAACAAGCTTGCCAGTTAGCCGAAGCCTTGGAAAATACGAAAACCTTTCACCTACAAATGAGAATGATATGATCAACTGAGTCAAATGCATTGTCGAAATCAAATAGCGTTAATTTTGATGAATCGCTGTATTTGAGAGACTCAACGTTTCTTCTTTTCACTTGTGTGATATGACAACTTTCTTCACTTAAATTGGAAATTATATTTAGCCAAGAATTATATGGACTAGCTTTCTTAACAATTTTTAATGTATCTATCAAATAATTCATCATAACAACGGAACATTGTTATTCTGATTTGCTACTTCCCGTGACTGATTTTTTTTATCGTCTATGTAGTCTTAGAATACATTGATAGTCATTCATTGAGTACTTTAACTTGACAGTTTCGGTTTTGGAAATTTAAAATGACATGCCTAAGTGTGGAATTTGCTCAGTTGGCATATTCGGAAGTGTATTTAGATTTACTGCATATTTATCTTCCAAGTATTTTGATTTGAGAATATTCCATAGCATTATTGATTCAACCATCCGATTAGTTTTTTAAAAGTCGTGAAAGTACCTCGTCTTTGAGGATATTTTCTCTTTAGAATTCCAAGTTAAATCAGGATCTGCGTATTTGGCAGCCGTCCCGAGCGCAGAATTTGACATTTCGCTTGCGTAGCCTTGCACAAGCACAATGCATTCTCTCCAACATCACGCTACCTCTCACCCTCTTTTCGTTGCTACTGTCCAAGGTGTCCCCTCCCTTCAGTTTCCCTCCACACATCCACCCTTCCATTCACTTTCTGTAGTCTTCGCAACACGGCTTTCGCCCCTATTCTCGCATATCTTAATCCTTTTCTCGCTATCGTTTTCGCTCTTCACTCTCCCCCTCACGCCCTCTTGAGTTCTTAACCTCACTTACCTCCTCCTCACACGTAGTCTGTGCGCCTTTCCATTCCCGTTGCCGTACATATTCCTGCGCCCATTCCCGCGTCGAGAACGCGTCCGTGCCGGAAGCGCGTTTTGTTTGCCGTGGTAACTCCCGTTGCTGCTCTAAAGGACACTGGGGTGCTTCTCTGCAGTTGCTCGTTAGCGTGCATTCACGCAAAGTTCACGGTCTTTTGCTTTCTGACCGCGTTGCGTCGTCCTTTTACATTAATTAAGCGGTACTTCCGTTCCATATCAACAAGATTCCAAAATTACTCGCGATGTTCAAGTTCTTGGTTTAATATTATAAATGAGAAATCTGTGGCGTACAACCTGTTATGTAATATACATTTACATTTGAAATGTATGTATTTTCGGCGCATTGAATTAGAGAACATCATTGCCAGGTTGTTTGAAATATTTTACGTACGATTCCTGTTCTTTCCTAAATAAGTGTTGCTCAATTGCCGAGTAATCATTCGTACGTTTCAATTGCATTTTGTTAGTAGAATTATTTCGTTAAAATATTCCGTTTTCTTCCTATTTCGAGACGGTAGCACATTCTCACCTTACGAGTACTGTAATCTGCGTCAAAGATTTTCCTGGCTCAAGTGGAATATTCGGGGAAAAAAGATAAGTTTAGTGTGTTTCCTTGATCAATTTTTATTGTCCGTCAACTTGGAGCGACTATTTTCTTCTTCTCCTTCTTGTCAGTGGAAAGGAGATGTACAAGACGATCGGAGGACGACTTAAGGTGCATAGACTGGTAAAATATGAGTACTTTTAATTAACTCAAATAACTGCTTAGATTGTTGTTTTATTTTTAGCGTATTTTGCATAAAATTACGTTATTTAGTTTCTCGTATGTACGGTATTGAAAAAGTACAGGTTCATCGATAAAGGTTTGATGGTTTGGAAGAATTCATAACTCGTTAAGTAATTGATGAAATGAAGTATTCTTTCAGCAATTTTTTTGTTAGTTTTTTAGGCGTGATGAATCCATTGTCTGTCAGATGATGCGTAGACAAGACTGTACGCCAGTGTAATGGCATCCGTTTACGAACAAAACAGTGCGTTTTGCGGTTAATAGACTTCAATAATATGGTTGTCACCGTTCAAAAGAATTTTCGGCGAGTTTATGGTAAATTAATTTCAATGTTCTTCTGAACTCCTTAACCACTCGGAATCCTATTGAGACACAAGAATCTCACATTAGCATTTCTATTATTGAAGCGAAATATATCAAATTATATAAAAACGAATGAGTAATTTGTATTATCGCTATGCCCATTCCATTCTTAAAAATGCATAATTCATGACAAGGGCGTTAGATCTCCCCCCCTCCTAAGTTACTCGTGAATCAAAGTGAAGTGTCTTCTTTTCACTTCAATAATTTCGTGACAAGTAGAATATGAAGGAAACAAGTACTCGGAGTATTTTGGAATAGCTGTTCCACTGAAGTCTGAGAAACGTACATGAGAAAATTCAACCTTTTTCTCTCACTTTTGAATCATTGATGTATGATATGTTTCAATGTTGTGTTACTGATTTTAATTATTATTATTAAATTTTTGAGTGGTGAAGAAAAATATTCCGCGATGCAAGTCATAGGAGTCATTGATACAGAAAAAAAAATGAATGTGAAAACTAAAATCACACGAATGTTAATGAACGGGAATGCGATGTCTTCCACGTGTGTGGAGTGTAATTTACTGAAACGAATTTCGAAGTAATTTGGCTGATGTGCGTCCTATCAGTGTTAAAACTATCTCTTTTTTCGTATAAAGCACATTTATCTTAATGTTTTCATTTTTCTTGGAGCGAAAATTAACAGATATGTTATTCTGGCACGCGTAATAGTTTCTACGTAGCGTTGCAAACAATGAGGGTTCCTTCTGATAAAGTGATCACAACTAGGAGTATAAACTTCGTGGAGAGGCGAAACCTGCTGTGCATTTTTTTCTCGAATAAATGCTGATAAACAATGTCCGTAGAGAGAAGTATCATTAAATCTACGAATTTTGAAATTATAGTCATCTTGATGTGAAAAAAATTGAAGTTCTATGATAATATGAACCCAGAGCCAACGGTTATGTGGAATAAAGTAGTTTATAGGAAACTTTGTATTATATTATGTTAGTTTGAAGTGAAGTGCTCACTTTTTCGGTTTCTATTACTTATTCACTATAACGAATGTGGACTTATTCTTCTCACAATCATTAAGTAAGTCCTCGCTGCGCTCTTGATATTTAGCAGTTTTTTTTCTTTTCTTTTCCTTTTGAATTAGAATACAATGATAGCTTTGTGTTGAAGACAAAAGGAGTACCTAAGCGTAGTCATTAGTTTAAGAAATTCATTTCATAACGGTTTGATGGGTGTTTTATTCAAAATTAAATTATTTTGACAGTCACTTATGCATGGGAACAGCAACTGTATCGACGGTATTGCTTCATATACTGTGAACTACTACGACCAGTCTTCTGTTCCAAACTCATTCAGGAATTTCGTAGAGACCATGAAACACAAAAGAAGGAGCCTCTCATAATACTATTGCTGAACGAAGATAAGCAAATTAAAGGTATTTTTATGTGAATTGTCTTATCAATCCGTACTTGTAATCCCCACTCCTGTAATAATTTTGCTGTACATTTTATCGTTATTACCTGTTTCTGGTTAACCCTTAGAACAGCATTTCTCAATGTGTGCTTGTAGGTCAATTAACTTTTAAAGTATTTTACTTTTTTATGGTAATTTGGTAGTATGGAATGATATTTGATGAGCAGGGAATGCTTCCAAGACGAAGAAATCTGGTTGGCATGTAGCACTCACAAGTTAAAGACAACTTTTTCGTAATTCCAGATATTCCGAGAACACTTTAAAATTTAAAATGCGCATTTTTCTGCTCTAAATTAAGATTCCTATTTTTTATTTGGACAAGGTATTAGTCTTTAAGCTATGGGTGGTATAAAACCATCTGAATAAATATATCTTTATTTACATGAGCTTTTTATGTTCCTCAGAATGTTTGCTGTAAAGAGAAAATGTCATTGTTTGCCACGCGAGCGCGCAGTATATTTTATAGCCCCTAAAAGTGATGCGTAGACAGCTCTTCCTATAAATCGTGTTTCCAAGATTTTTCCTTTCTATGGTAGTTTTATAAGCGATACATTATGGGCATAAAAATAAAATTATTTTTCAATATATGTGTAAATGTTCTGTTGATGGCATATTTAGAAGACTGATATATCTAATTGTCTATCTGCATCGTGTCATGTGTATGAATACTCGTGAGTTTCATGAATATATCTTCTGAGTTAAGTGTCGATTGGATCAATAGGTATGTTCCTTTTTATAACATTTGGATAGTACTCTAAGGCACGCATTATAGTGGTATGCTCTGTTTAAACGAATCTTTCATTGATACGTCCTATAAGTGGGTTGGACCGCAATTTGTACCTAATTTTGCTTCAATCCACGCAACGCGACCTTTCGTCTTTTCCGCCTCTTGCAGGGATGCCTTTGCTGCGTGGATACGAAATCGTTGTGGGACGTGCTTCCATTTATCGGCTATGTAGTTGGTTGCTCTTGATGCCACCTGCGGAACGTTTCACAGCGTGAACGAGCATTTAGCGTGCGTCATCGGTTTGAATAAAGCTAGATACACCCAGGCATCTTCGAGAATACGTTGCTGCACCACATTTTTCGAGTGCAGTTAGTTGACACATTAAATTAAGTTTCCTGTTTTTTCTTTCCCTGTCAGATCGTTAATATTAATTCAATGATCTCTTTGAAATTCTGTGCGACATATTAGCAAGAACAAGTAGTTTGTTTTTCATTTATTTGTAAAAGAAAAGAAGACATTATTGAAGCGAAAGGCAGGAAGACTTAGACAACAACGAATAATCTTTCAGAATTATTGAAATTATTTCATGAAATCGTTTTTATTTTTACTTCTTCTAATTACATTTTAGTAACTTCAAAACGTTAAGTTCGTCGATCGGCTTAAAAAATACTGATAGCAGATAAAGTTAGACAATAAACCATTGGTCATTAGTTTTAGTCATTAAAACTATTTTTGTTGCACTTTTGAATGAAACTTAGAAATATCAGTTGGAATTACTAATTATCTCGCAAAGATAATTGTTTGTGTAGTGAGCTATTGCTTAATGAAGGAAGACCTATTTTCTATCATTTTTTCCTTGGTGTAAGATAAGGAAATAGTTTTCATTTAATTTTAGTAGAAGCACGTTGTCTATGAATGTACCCTCGGAATTCTGGGTGATTATTTATACTTTCAATGCAATTGTTCTACGTCTTTCTGTATTTATGCTAGACGTCCGGTTGGAATGTTTGATTATGATTCAGGTGCTCCAGATTTTGAAAGGAATCTTTCACGGATCGTTGGTCAGATTAACTAGCTTTAGCATTTCCACGAGGCATTTCCACCTGGTTTACATGATTTTGAGTTATCTCGTTCTCACAATGAACATAACCGAATCTCTAAGATGAGATTAATTATTTCATTCTTTGTTTTAAATGTCAATATCCGATTCCAATGATTATGAGTCCATAAATGTTTGAAATGTAGATTCTGGATAAACTGGTGCGGAGTAAGTAACCATTCTCGGATTCTTATGTTTTAATCTCTGAACAATCCTTTCAGCGAAAGTTGACGTTACGACTTATGAGATAAAACAAGATAGAGATTTGAGAACTATTATTTTCATCATTTATATGTTTTAAGTGAAAATGATAGAATTAAACTGATTATTGAAGAATTAAGATTATTGAGAAAATGCAACCTTGAGTGTTTGTAATCATTAGAATACAACTCAACATAACTTTGCATCTCCACGTCTCAGAAACAGGAGTGTGAGAAGTTGTGATGGTTGTCGAGTAGAAAACCGTTCCATCAGAATTTTGTGATGTCAACTATTATTACCACCGTTCCCAGATTTGAACATGAGGCATATGGTCAAAGCTGAACAGAGTTCGGACCATGATGTTGGAATGTGTAAAAGTTGCACTGTGTTATAATAAATGACTCCAGTCTCTTCTGGGTGATAGAACTTATTACAAATAGGCTATTAACCACATTCTGTTTAGGTGTACCGAGAAGACGTAGTCTAGGTAACCTGCAGACAAGCGTCGTGGACTGCGCACGGTACTTGGACAGTACCGCGGTTAATAAACCTTTGTGTTCCCGTCATATTTTCCGTGTAAGAAATGTGATGTGCTGTACGATTAAAGTGAAGCAGTAATGAGTGGAAATAAATCGAGCTACTTGAAAGGTATTTACCGTGAAAGCTCACAGGAATTTATTCAAGTGCATAGCATTGATGGGGGATTATTTGTTTCGGGAAATATTGCGTACTATGTTCTCCAAAGTTGAAAATAAGATTTTCAACTTCGCAATGTATTTTAATCGAATCACAAGTAATTCGATTAAAATAAATTACATTATCAACTTTATCAGTGTATAATTCATATTATTTTTAACTTTGTTACAGAATACCTTTTGCATCCAATACCAAGTAATATTTTTAAGGTGTGTTGTTTTAAGAAAGTAAATTTTACGCCATGAGTTTAATAAATTTATTCACAGATCCATGGGATTTCATTTGTGAACCAACTGTATTATTTTCCCCTCAGGACCCCATTGTTTCCCGTCCGTAAATTAGCGCAGAGGTTGACGGACGAGAAGCAACTTCAGCGTAACTGGCGTAGTATGGCTTCAGTAATAGTTTACAATCAGAGGAAACCACGTGAATGCTTCAGACACCAAGCTGAGCTCACAGTTCACATCCTGACTCCAGTTCGAATGTAGGCTTCACAACTTTCCACTAAACGAAGTTGTTTCAGTGTGATTTCCAGTGTGGAATATTAGTCTTTTCGCTTTTTATCCTTCCTGTAAACTGGGTATCTATGCGTGTGTGCTAATTCAATAGCATGAGGCGTTTGGCGAACGTGCGGTCGCATCATAAAATTACGAGTTTGTCTGGGCACATTTTGTCGTGGGCGTTGTGAGGTACGCAAAGTTTATTTTGTGTCGGATGTTTATCGATACATCCATACGATAGGTTTGTATGTGCTCATGGCAATCTCACCTGCTTTTGTGTTGATGACTATTACACTGATCCTTATTGCCTCGCATCCTGAACATGATCGAATATCTATCGCCTTTTTTATTTATGTACAATATCTTTTGCTAGCAGAATATTGGATGGACTTGTAAAGGGGCTATTGGATGAAGCAAAGACGAAGAAAATATTGGTTTCTCAAAATAGGTATGAATACGCTGTAGTTGTATTACATTCAGGAGTAATCAAATGTCGTTTTTTAAGTGTTTGAGAATTGGCTAGCCTGCTCCTGGCGTTAGCTGCGGTTGTGAATGAGCTCTCTCTGTTTTCCAGTTTAATCTTTCTAATTATTTTATTT
>NNCF01128820.1:0-14557 GCA_002313205.1 Laupala kohalensis | reverse complement strand
AGCTAGCCGGGGCATTTTATTTTTCATATAATATTAATTAGTAACTTTTAAATCCCGTTCTACCACAGTATATCGTGAAAGACAAAAGGTTTCTTGAAGTCCACAGTTCACACGAAGACAGAATTCTTTCTTTAATAAGTAATTTCTTTGAGGAAAGATCCCCGTGAAAGACGTTCAGTGGACAAAGAGGAAGCGATACGTAAGTTTTGGTGAGATATGACCCACTAGTTTGTATATTTCGTTATCTTCTCATTTATAACGATTTTAAGCTAANGTATGTTTCGTTATCTCCTCATTTATAATGATTTTAAGCTAATCGAATTGTTTTGATGAATTTGCACAATTAATATTGTGTTTAATGTTTTTAGGTTTTCGCTGAGCTTCATTGCCCGGTAAATGCGAGCGTGAGGATAATTCGAAAAATAGAATAGTTCTATTTACCCTGGAATGAAACTGAAGGGATCATGTTCCGTTACAGGTATTTACAGTTTTTCTCAAGATGGACGCATCGCGTCAAATTTTTTAATGAAAGAATTGAAGCTTTCGTCGAAATAAACTTTCGGTAATACGAAGGTTTGAAGAAGACACAAATAGAATAGTTTGTAAATATTGTCTGTTTTGCACAATCCCGTACATCGGAAAATTAAATGAAAGAAAGAAATGAAGCAATGGGAGTCGAATGAACAATCTGGATGAAAATCCAAAAATTATGTACAGACATTTTTATTATGTCGTCCAGCATGTCGAGTGAGTCATCCCTAAATTGCACGCACTTTGTTTGAGTTGAGTGACTCATCTTAATTGTTGGCGATCTCTGGAAAATTTCCTCTAATACCATAGGTTTATTCAAATTTCACGCCATGGAGTTAAAAAAAATAGTGAGGAAATCATGGGACATCTTTTAATCGGATCCATTAAATTACAAGATCCTTTCAAATCACGATCCTGTACCACTTAATTTGGACGAGTTCGGGACTTTCATATTCATAACGCAACCACTCACGAGACGGATAACAATCGATACCAGTAGATTCGTGACGTCACGCAATCGTATGCTGTGAACTTAGCAACAAAAATTTAGCATGAGAAATCGGAGATGAATTAGATTAGAATACATTAATCGGGAAGGACACAATCTTGGGTTTCCAAGAAGTGCGCTTATTAGACGGAATAACTTGAAAATAGTTGTCAGGGTTGTCGCAATTTGGCACAGGCGCAAGACAAGTTGACTGCCCGCTCCAGGTGGTCTAGTAATGCGTTACCTGCACGACCACTCCAACAAAATAAGTTTTGAATTATTGTACGATTAAAATATTTTCTCCTTTAAAGGATGGTTTTGTGTGTTTTCTTGGAAAAATTGCACGCACTAATGATGTTTCTAACAATTTTTCGTTCCCAACTGCCCATGTGTAATTGTAAATTTGTTAATGTTTAAATTGACGTTTTCGACAAAATACTTTTTTAGTAAGATGTAGATAGGCAACGAAATTTCGAAGAAAGACTCAAATAGAATAGTTTGTAAATGTTGTCTGCTTCGCACAATTACGTACTTTGTATAATTTTGTGTTAGGTCAACCCCTGCAAAACACACAGTACTAAAATCTTTGAATTACGACTTCCGAGGTTGGCTAGATTGTTCATGTGAACATTAGTTAGGTTAGCATTGAAAACAAGCCAACAGTGTGAATATTGTTAGATGTTATTGCTAGGCAATGGACATAACTGACTAACATCTCGTCCTGCTAATTACGCTGCGATCTAATATGAATTCCTAAACAGTAAGTTAATTCTAAGACACCAGTATGTCTAAAATTGTTGAGAAGAACGAATGGTAAATAGAAAAACCGTAGGTGCAAAGAATACGTCACTTAAAGGATTTACTGAAGAATAACCTTCAATTGGGTGAGAGTCTTACATGCTGCATGTGATAGATATTGCGACTAATGTTATCGATGTTTGACTTGTAGTCATTTTAGAGACGATATGATTAGAAATTTTGATCAGATATGTATATCGTGAAAGACAAAAAACAGAAAAAATATCGAAGGACCTTTATTGAAATTTGTGCAAAAATAGTGCGAAAACGGTGGAATTAATATGATGAGTGACCGACACATTAGTGATGTTGTTTTGCGTATCGTGTGCTTTGTGATCCGAGACGTCTCGATGTCGGTAAAGAAATTTTAGAACTCGTGTATTTTTGTGATCTCTTCTCACCACCCTCGACCGAGAAAGGTTTCTTGAAGTCCACAGTTCACACGAAGACAGAATTCTTTCTGTAATAAGTAATTTCTTTGAGGAATGATCCCCGTGAAAGAAGTTCAGTGGACAAAGAGGAAGCGATACGTAAGTTTTAGTGAGATATGACCCACTAGTTTGTATGTTTCGTTATCTCCTCATTTATAATGATTTTAAGCTAATCGAATTGTTTTGATGAATTTGCACAATTAATATTGTGTTTAATGTTTTTAGGTTTTCGCTGAGCTTCATTGCCCGGTAAATCTGAGCGTGAGGAAAATTCGAAAAATAGAATAGTTCTATTTACCCTGGAATGAAACTGAAGGGATCATGTTCCGTTACAGGTATTTACAGTTTTTCTCAAGATGGACGCATCGCGTCAAATTTTTTAATGAAAGAATTGAAGCTTTCGTCGAAATAAACTTTCGGTAATACGAAGGTTTGAAGAAGACACAAATAGAATAGTTTGTAAATATTGTCTGTTTTGCACAATCCCGTACATCGGAAAATTAAATGAAAGAAAGAACGAAAGAAATGAAGCATTGGGAGTCGAATGAACAATCAGGATGAAAATCCAAAAATGATGTACAGACATTTTTATTATGTCGTCCTATCATGCCGAGTGAGTCATCTCTAAAACGCACACACTGTGTTTGAGTTGAGTGACTCATCTTAATTGTTGGCGATCTCTGGAAAATTTCCTCTAATACCATAGGTTTATTCAAATTTCACGCCATGGAGTTAAAAAAAATAGTGAGGAAATCATGGGACATCTTTTAATCGGATCCATTAAATTACAAGATCCTTTCAAATCACGATCCTGTACCACTTAATTTGGACGAGTTCGGGACTTTCATATTCATAACGCAACCACTCACGAGACGGATAACAATCGATACCAGTAGATTCGTGACGTCACGCAATCGTATGCTGTGAACTTAGCAACAAAAATTTAGCATGAGAAATCGGAGATGAATTAGATTAGAATACATTAATCAGGAAGGACACAATCTAGGGTTTACAAGAAGTGCGCTTATTAGACGGAATAACTTGAAAATAGTTGTCAGGGTTGTCGCAATTTGGCGCAGGCGCAAGACAAGTTGACTGCCCGCTCCAGGTGGTTTAGTAATCCGTTACCTGCACGATCGCTCCAACAAAATAAGTTTTTAATTATTGTACGATTAAAATATTTTCTCCTTTAAAGGATGGTTTTGTGTGTTGTTTTCTTAGTAAAATTGCACGCACTTATGATGTTTCTAACAATTATTCGTTACCAACTGCCCGTGTGTAATTGTAAATTTGTTAATGTTTAAATTGACGTTTTTGACAAAATACTTTTTTAGTATTATGTAGATAGGCAACGAACGTTCGAAGAAAGACTCAAATAGAATAGATAGTAAATGTTGTCTGCTTCGCACAATTACGTACTTTGTCTAATTTTATGTTAGGTGAATTTCTGCAAAACACACAGTACTAAAATCTTTGAATTACGACTGCCGAGGTTGGCTAGATTGTTCATGTGAACATTAGTTGGGTTAGCATTGAAAACAAGCCAACAGTGTGAATATTGTTAGTTGTTATTGCTAGGCAATGGACATAACTGACTAACATCTCGTCCTGCTAATTACGCTGCAATCTAATATGAATTCCTAAACAGTAAGTTAATTCTAAGACACCAGTATGTCTAAAATTGTTGAGAAGAACGAATGGTAAATAGAAAAATCGTAGGTGCAAAGAATACGTCACTTAAAGGATTTACTGAAGAACAACCTTCAATTGGGTGAGAGTCTTACATGCTGCATGTGATAGATATTGCGACTAATGTTATCGATGTTTGACTTGTAGTCATTTTAGAGATGATATGATTAGAAATTTTGATCAGATATGTATATCGTGAAAGACAAAAAACAGAAAAATTATCGAAGGACCTTCATTGATATTTGTGCAAAAATAGTGAGAAAACGGTGGAATTCATATGATGAGTGACCGACACATTAGTGATTTTGTTTTGCGTATCGTGTGCTTTGTGATCCGAGACGTCTCGATCTCGGTAAAGAAATTTTAGAACCCGTGTATTTTTGTGATCTATTTTCACCGCCCTCGACCGAGAAAGGTTTCTTGAAGTCCACAGTTGACACGAAAACAGAATTCTTTCTTTAATAAGTAATTTCATTGAGGAATGATCCCCGTGAAAGTAGTTTAGTGGACAAAGAGGAAGCGATACGTAAGTTTTAGTGAGATATGACCCACTAGTTTGTATATTTCGTTATCTCCTCTTTTATAACGATTTTCAGCTAATCGAATTGTTTTGATAAATTTGCACAAATTATATTGTGTTTATTGTTCTTAGGTTTTCGCTGAGCTTCATTACCCGGTAAATCCGAGCGTGAGGAAAATTCGAGAAATAGAACAGTTCAATTTACCTTGGAATGAAACTGAAGGGATCATGTTCCGTTACAGATATTTACAGTTTTTCTCAAGATGGACGCATCGCGTCAAATTTTTAATGAAAGAATTGAAGCTTTCGTCAAAATAAACTTTCGGTAATACGAAGGTTTGAAGAAGACACAAATAGAATAGTTTGTAAATATTGTGTGTTTTGCACAATCCCGTACATCGGAAAATTAAATGAAAGAAATGAAGAAAGAAATGAAGCAATGGAAGTCGAATGAACAATCTGGATGAAAATCCAAAAATGATGTACAGACATTTTTATATTGTCGTCCTATCATGCCGAGTGAGTCATCTCTAAAACGCACACACTTTGTTTGAGTAGAGTGACTCATCTTAATTGTTGGCGATCTCTTGAAAATTTCTTCTAATACCATAGGTTTATTCAAATTTCACGCCATGGAGTTAAAAAAATAGTGAGGAAATCATGGGACATCTTTTAATCGGATCCATTAAATTACAAGATCCTTTCAAATCACGATCCTGTACCACTTAATTTGGACGAGTTCGGGACTTTCATATTCATAACGCAACCACTCACGAGACGGATAACAATCGATACCAGTAGATTCGTGACGTCACGCAATCGTATGCTGTGAACTTAGCAACAAAAATTTAGCATGAGAAATCGGAGATGAATTAGATTAGAATACATTAATCAGGAAGGACACAATCTAGGGTTTACAAGAAGTGCGCTTATTAGACGGAATAACTTGAAAATAGTTGTCAGGGTTGTCGCAATTTGGCGCAGGCGCAAGACAAGTTGACTGCCCGCTCCAGGTGGTTTAGTAATCCGTTACCTGCACGATCGCTCCAACAAAATAAGTTTTTAATTATTGTACGATTAAAATATTTTCTCCTTTAAAGGATGGTTTTGTGTGTTGTTTTCTTAGTAAAATTGCACGCACTTATGATGTTTCTAACAATTATTCGTTACCAACTGCCCGTGTGTAATTGTAAATTTGTTAATGTTTAAATTGACGTTTTTGACAAAATACTTTTTTAGTATTATGTAGATAGGCAACGAACGTTCGAAGAAAGACTCAAATAGAATAGATAGTAAATGTTGTCTGCTTCGCACAATTACGTACTTTGTCTAATTTTATGTTAGGTGAATTTCTGCAAAACACACAGTACTAAAATCTTTGAATTACGACTGCCGAGGTTGGCTAGATTGTTCATGTGAACATAAGTTGGGTTAGCATTTAAAACAAGCCAACAGTGTGAATATTGTTAGTTGTTATTGCTAGGCAATGGACATAACTGACTAACTTCCCGTCCTGCTAATTACGCCGCGATCACATATGAAGTCCTAAACAGTTAGTTAATTCTGGGACACCAGTATGTCTAAAATTGTTGAGAAGAACGATTGGTAAATAGCAAAATTCGTGGGTGCAAGGATTTACTGAAGTACAACCTTCAATTGGGTGAGAGTCTTATATGCAGCATGTGATAGATATTGCGACTAATGTTATCGATGTTTGATTTGTAGTAATTTTAGAGATGATATGTTTAGAAATTTTGATCAGATATGTATATCGTGAAAGACAAAAAACAGAAAAAATATCGAAGGACCTTTATTGAAATTTGTGCAAAAATAGTGCGAAAACGGTGGAATTAATATGATGAGTGACCGACACATTAGTGATGTTGTTTTGCGTATCGTGTGCTTTGTGATCCGAGCAGTCTCGATGTCGGTAAAGAAATTTTAGAACTCGTGTATTTTTGTGATCTCTTCTCACCACCCTCGACCGAGAAAGGTTTCTTGAAATCCACAGTTCACACGAAGACAGAATTCTTTCTGTAATAAGTAATTTCTTTGAGGAATGATCCCCGTGAAAGAAGTTCTGTGGACAAAGAGGAAGCGATACGTAAGTTTTAGTGAGATATGACCCACTAGTTTGTATGTTTCGTTATCTCCTCATTTATAATGATTTTAAGCTAATCGAATTGTTTTGATGAATTTGCACAATTAATATTGTGTTTAATGTTTTTAGGTTTTCGCTGAGCTTCATTGCCCGGTAAATCTGAGCGTGAGGAAAATTCGAAAAATAGAATAGTTCTATTTACCCTGGAATGAAACTGAAGGGATCATGTTCCGTTACAGGTATTTACAGTTTTTCTCAAGATGGACGCATCGCGTCAAATTTTTTAATGAAAGAATTGAAGCTTTCGTCGAAATAAACTTTCGGTAATACGAAGGTTTGAAGAAGACACAAATAGAATAGTTTGTAAATATTGTCTGTTTTGCACAATCCCGTACATCGGAAAATTAAATGAAAGAAAGAACGAATGAAATGAAGCATTGGGAGTCGAGTGAAAAATCTGGATGAAAATCCAAAAATGATGTACAGACATTCTTATTATGTCGTCCTATCATGCCGAGTGAGTCATCTCTAAAACGCACACACTGTGTTTGAGTTGAGTGACTCATTTTAATTGTTGGCGATCTCTGGAAAATTTCCTCTATAACCATAGGTTTATTCAAATTTCACGCCATGTAGTTAAAAAAAATAGTGAGGAAATCATGGGACATCTTTTAATCGGATCCATTAAATTACAAGATCCTTTCAAATCACGATCCTGTACCACTTAATTTGGACGAGTTCGGGACTTTCATATTCATAACGCAACCACTCACGAGACGGATAACAATCGATACCAGTAGATTCGTGACGTCACGCAATCGTATGCTGTGAACTTAGCAACAAAAATTTAGCATGAGAAATCGGAGATGAATTAGATTAGAATACATTAATCAGGAAGGACACAATCTAGGGTTTACAAGAAGTGCGCTTATTAGACGGAATAACTTGAAAATAGTTGTCAGGGTTGTCGCAATTTGGCGCAGGCGCAAGACAAGTTGACTGCCCGCTCCAGGTGGTTTAGTAATCCGTTACCTGCACGATCGCTCCAACAAAATAAGTTTTTAATTATTGTACGATTAAAATATTTTCTCCTTTAAAGGATGGTTTTGTGTGTTGTTTTCTTAGTAAAATTGCACGCACTTATGATGTTTCTAACAATTATTCGTTACCAACTGCCCGTGTGTAATTGTAAATTTGTTAATGTTTAAATTGACGTTTTTGACAAAATACTTTTTTAGTATTATGTAGATAGGCAATGAACGTTCCNCAAATAGAATAGATAGTAAATGTTGTGTGCTTCGCACAATTACGTACTTTGTCTAATTTTATGTTAGGTGAATTTCTGCAAAACACACAGTACTAAAATCTTTGAAATACGACTTCAGAGGTTGTCTAGATTGTTTATGTGAACATTAGTTGGGTTAGCATTGAAAACAAGCCAACAGTGTGAATATTGTTAGTTGTTATTGCTAGGCAATGGACATAACTGACTAACATCCCGTCCTGCTAATTACGCCGCGATCTCATATGAAGTCCTAAACAGTTATTTAATTCTGGGACACCAGTGTGCCTAAAATTGTTGAGAAGAACGAATGGTAAATAGCAAAATCTGTGGGTGCAAGGATTTACTGAAGTACAACCTTCAATTGGGTGAGAGTCTTATATGCAGCATGTGATAGATATTGCGACTAATGTTATCGATGTTTGATTTGTAGTAATTTTAGAGATGATATGATTAGAAATTTTGATCAGATATGTATATCGTGAAAGACAAAAAAACACAAAAATATCGAAGGACCTTTATTGAAATTTGTGCAAAAATAGTGCGAAAACGGTGGAATTAATATGATGAGTGACCGACACATTAGTGATGTTGTTTTGCGTATCGTGTGCTTTGTGATCCGAGACGTCTCGATGTCGGTAAAGAAATTTTAGAACTCGTGTATTTTTGTGATCTCTTCTCACCACCCTCGACCGAGAAAGGTTTCTTGAAGTCCACAGTTCACACGAAGACAGAATTCTTTCTGTAATAAGTAATTTCTTTGAGGAATGATCCCCGTGAAAGAAGTTCAGTGGACAAAGAGGAAGCGACACGTAAGTTTCAGTGAGATTTGACCCACTAGTTTGTATGTTTCGTTATCTCCTCATTTATAATGATTTTAAGCTAATCGAATTATTTTGATGAATTTGCACAATTAATATTGTGTTTAATGTTTTTAGGTTTTCGCTGAGCTTCATTGCCCGGTAAATCTGAGCGTGAGGAAAATTCGAAAAATAGAATAGTTCTATTTACCCTGGAATGAAACTGAAGGGATCATGTTCCGTTACAGGTATTTACAGTTTTTCTCAAGAAGGCCGCATCGCGTCAAATTTTTTAATGAAAGAATTGAAGCTTTCGTCAAAATAAACTTTCGATAATACGAAGGTTTGATGAAGACACAAATAGAATAGTTTGTAAACATTGTCTGTTTTGCACAATCCCGTACATCGGAAAATTAAATGAAAGAAAGAACGAAAGAAATGAAGCATTGGGAGTCGAATGAACAATCAGGATGAAAATCCAAAAATGATGTACAGACATTTTTATTATGTCGTCCTATCATGCCGAGTGAGTCATCTCTAAAACGCACACACTGTGTTTGAGTTGAGTGACTCATCTTAATTGTTGGCGATCTCTGGAAAATTTCCTCTAATACCATAGGTTTATTCAAATTTCACGCCATGGAGTTAAAAAAAATAGTGAGGAAATCATGGGACATCTTTTAATCGGATCCATTAAATTACAAGATCCTTTCAAATCACGATCCTGTACCACTTAATTTGGACGAGTTCGGGACTTTCATATTCATAACGCAACCACTCACGAGACGGATAACAATCGATACCAGTAGATTCGTGACGTCACGCAATCGTATGCTGTGAACTTAGCAACAAAAATTTAGCATGAGAAATCGGAGATGAATTAGATTAGAATACATTAATCAGGAAGGACACAATCTAGGGTTTACAAGAAGTGCGCTTATTAGACGGAATAACTTGAAAATAGTTGTCAGGGTTGTCGCAATTTGGCGCAGGCGCAAGACAAGTTGACTGCCCGCTCCAGGTGGTTTAGTAATCCGTTACCTGCACGATCGCTCCAACAAAATAAGTTTTTAATTATTGTACGATTAAAATATTTTCTCCTTTAAAGGATGGTTTTGTGTGTTGTTTTCTTAGTAAAATTGCACGCACTTATGATGTTTCTAACAATTATTCGTTACCAACTGCCCGTGTGTAATTGTAAATTTGTTAATGTTTAAATTGACGTTTTTGACAAAATACTTTTTTAGTATTATGTAGATACGCAACGAACGTTCGTAGAGAGGCTCAAATAGAATAGATAGTAAATGTTGTCTGCTTCGCACAATTACGTACTTTGTCTAATTTTATGTTAGGTGAATTTCTGCAAAACACACAGTACTAAAATCTTTGAATTACGACTGCCGAGGTTGGCTAGATTGTTCATGTGAACATTAGTTGGGTTAGCATTGAAAACAAGCCAACAGTGCAAATATTGTTAGTTGTTATTGCTAGGCAATGGACATAACTGACTAACATCCCGTCCCGCTAATTACGCCGCGATCTCATATGAAGTCCTAAACAGTTAGTTAATTCTGGGACACCAGTATGTCTCAAATTGTTAAGAAGAACGAATGGTAAATAGCAAAATCCGTGGGTGCAAGGATTTACTGAAGTCCAACCTTCATTTTGGTGAGAGTCTTATATGCAGCATGTGATAGATATTGCGACTAATGTTATCGATGTTTGATTTGTAGTAATTTTAGAGATGATATGTTTAGAAATTTTGATCAGATATGTATATCGTGAAAGACAAAAAACAGAAAAAATATCGAAGGACCTTTATTGAAATTTGTGCAAAAATAGTGCGAAAACGGTGGAATTAATATGATGAGTGACCGACACATTAGTGATGTTGTTTTGCGTATCGTGTGCTTTGTGATCCGAGACGTCTCGATGTCGGTAAAGAAATTTTAGAACTCGTGTATTTTTGTGATCTCTTCTCACCACCCTCGACCGAGAAAGGTTTCTTGAAGTCCACAGTTCACACGAAGACAGAATTCTTTCTGTAATAAGTAATTTCTTTGAGGAATGATCCCCGTGAAAGAAGTTCAGTGGACAAAGAGGAAGCGATACGTAAGTTTTAGTGAGATATGACCCACTAGTTTGTATGTTTCGTTATCTCCTCATTTATAATGATTTTAAGCTAATCGAATTGTTTTCATGAATTTGCACAAATAATATTGTGTTTAATGTTTTTAGGTTTTCGCTGAGCTTCATTGCCCGGTAAATCTGAGCGTGAGGAAAATTCGAAAAATAGAATAGTTCTATTTACCCTGGAATGAAACTGAAGGGATCATGTTCCGTTACAGGTATTTACAGTTTTTCTCAAGATGACCGCATCGCGTTAAAATTTTTAATGAAAAAATTGAAGCTTTCGTCAAAATAAACTTTCGATAATACGAAGGTTTGAAGAAGACACAAATAGAATAGTTTGTAAATATTGTCTGTTTTGCACAATCCCGTACATCGGAAAATTAAATGAAAGAAAGAACGAAAGAAATGAAGCATTGGGAGTCGAATGAACAATCAGGATGAAAATCCAAAAATGATGTACAGACATTTTTATTATGTCGTCCTATCATGCCGAGTGAGTCATCTCTAAAACGCACACACTGTGTTTGAGTTGAGTGACTCATCTTAATTGTTGGCGATCTCTGGAAAATTTCCTCTAATACCATAGGTTTATTCAAATTTCACGCCATGGAGTTAAAAAAAATAGTGAGGAAATCATGGGACATCTTTTAATCGGATCCATTAAATTACAAGATCCTTTCAAATCACGATCCTGTACCACTTAATTTGGACGAGTTCGGGACTTTCATATTCATAACGCAACCACTCACGAGACGGATAACAATCGATACCAGTAGATTCGTGACGTCACGCAATCGTATGCTGTGAACTTAGCAACAAAAATTTAGCATGAGAAATCGGAGATGAATTAGATTAGAATACATTAATCAGGAAGGACACAATCTAGGGTTTACAAGAAGTGCGCTTATTAGACGGAATAACTTGAAAATAGTTGTCAGGGTTGTCGCAATTTGGCGCAGGCGCAAGACAAGTTGACTGCCCGCTCCAGGTGGTTTAGTAATCCGTTACCTGCACGATCGCTCCAACAAAATAAGTTTTTAATTATTGTACGATTAAAATATTTTCTCCTTTAAAGGATGGTTTTGTGTGTTGTTTTCTTAGTAAAATTGCACGCACTTATGATGTTTCTAACAATTATTCGTTACCAACTGCCCGTGTGTAATTGTAAATTTGTTAATGTTTAAATTGACGTTTTTGACAAAATACTTTTTTAGTATTATGTAGATAGGCAACGAACTTTCGAAGAAAGACTCAAATAGAATAGATAGTAAGTGTTGTCTGCTTCGCACAATTACGTACTTTGTCTTATTTTGTTAGGTGAATTTCTGCAAAACTCACAGTACTAAAGTCATTGAAATACGATACTGCCGAGGTTGGCTAGATTGTTCATGTGAACATTAGTTGGGTTAGCATTGAAAACAAGCCAACAGTGTGAATATTGTTAGTTGTTATTGCTAGGCAATGGACATAACTGACTAACATCCCGTCCTGCTAATTACGCCGCGATCTCATATGAAGTCCTAAACAGTTATTTAATTCTGGGACACCAGTATGTCTAAAATTGTTGAGAAGAACGAATGGTAAATAGCAAAATCCGTGGGTGCAAGGATTTACTGAAGTACAACCTTCAATTGGGTGAGAGTCTTATATGCAGCATGTGATAGATATTGCGACGAATGTTATCGATGTTTGATTTGTAGTGATTTTAGAGATGATATGATTAGAAATTTTGATCAGATATGTATATCGTGAAAAACAAAAAAAAGAAAAAATATCGAAGGACTTTTATTGAAATTTGTGCAAAAATAGTGAGAAAACGGTGGAATTAATATGATGAGTAACCGACTTATTAGTGATTTTGTTTTGAGTATCGTGTGCTTTGTGATCCGAGACGTCTCGATGTCGGTAAATAAATTTTAGAACTCGTGTATTTTTGTGATCTCTTCTCACCACCCTCGACCGAGAAAGGTTTCTTGAACTCCACAGTTCACACGAAAACAGAATTCTTTCTGTAATAAGTAATTTCTTTGAGGAATGATCCCCGTGAAAGAAGTTCAGTGGACAAAGAGGAAGCGATACGTAAGTTTTAGTGAGATATGACCCACTAGTTTGTATGTTTCGTTATCTCCTCATTTATAATGATTTTAAGCTAATCGAATTGTTTTGATGAATTTGCACAATTAATATTGTGTTTAATGTTTTTAGGTTTTCGCTGAGCTTCATTGCCCGGTAAATCTGAGCGTGAGGAAAATTCGAAAAATAGAATAGTTCTATTTACCCTGGAATGAAACTGAAGGGATCATGTTCCGTTACAGGTATTTACAGTTTTTCTCAAGATGGACGCATCGCGTCAAATTTTTTAATGAAAGAATTGAAGCTTTCGTCGAAATAAACTTTCGGTTATACGAAGGTTTGAAGAAGACACAAATAGAATAGTTTGTAAATATTGCCTGTTTTGCACAATCCCGTACATCAGAAAATTAAATGAAAGAAAGAACGAAAGAAATGAAGCATTGGGAGTCGAATGAACAATCAGGATGAAAATCCAAAAATGATGTACAGACATTTTTATTATGTCGTCCTATCATGCCGAGTGAGTCATCTCTAAAACGCACACACTGTGTTTGAGTTGAGTGACTCATCTTAATTGTTGGCGATCTCTGGAAAATTTCCTCTAATACCATAGGTTTATTCAAATTTCACGCCATGGAGTTAAAAAAAATAGTGAGGAAATCATGGGACATCTTTTAATCGGATCCATTAAATTACAAGATCCTTTCAAATCACGATCCTGTACCACTTAATTTGGACGAGTTCGGGACTTTCATATTCATAACGCAACCACTCACGAGACGGATAACAATCGATACCAGTAGATTCGTGACGTCACGCAATCGTATGCTGTGAACTTAGCAACAAAAATTTAGCATGAGAAATCGGAGATGAATTAGATTAGAATACATTAATCAGGAAGGACACAATCTAGGGTTTACAAGAAGTGCGCTTATTAGACGGAATAACTTGAAAATAGTTGTCAGGGTTGTCGCAATTTGGCGCAGGCGCAAGACAAGTTGACTGCCCGCTCCAGGTGGTTTAGTAATCCGTTACCTGCACGATCGCTCCAACAAAATAAGTTTTTAATTATTGTACGATTAAAATATTTTCTCCTTTAAAGGATGGTTTTGTGTGTTGTTTTCTTAGTAAAATTGCACGCACTTATGATGTTTCTAACAATTATTCGTTACCAACTGCCCGTGTGTAATTGTAAATTTGTTAATGTTTAAATTGACGTTTTTGACAAAATACTTTTTTAGTATTATGTAGATAGGCAACGAACGTTCGAAGAAAGACTCAAATAGAATAGATAGTAAATGTTGTCTGCTTCGCACAATTACGTACTTTGTCTAATTTTATGTTAGGTGAATTTCTGCAAAACACACAGTACTAAAATCTTTGAATTACGACTGCCGAGGTTGGCTAGATTGTTCATGTGAACATTAGTTGGGTTAGCATTGAAAACAAGCCAACAGTGTGAATATTGTTAGTTGTTATTGCTAGGCAATGGACATAACTGACTAACATCGCGTCCTGCTAATTACGCCGCGATCTCATATGAAGTCCTAAACAGTTAGTTAATTCTGGGACACGAGTATGTCTAAAATTGTTGAAAAGAACGAATGGTTAATAGCAAAATCCGTAGGTGCAAGGATTTACTGAAGTACAACCTTCAATTGGGTGAGAGTCTTATATGCAGCATGTGATAGATATTGCGACTAATGTTATCG
>NNCF01128818.1:403598-453244 GCA_002313205.1 Laupala kohalensis | reverse complement strand
GACTGCGACTAATTGAAGCTGCTCGAGCTCTGCATGGTGTTGATTTGTGTGTGTTTTAGTTCGAATCACGTATTTAGATTTGCTGGTTCGTAGTTCTGGTCCTTCCCCGTGGCATGCAGGGAAAACTATTGGGCTTATGGGAGTGAACTATCTGTGCTAGGCACTACGTCACGGGCCGCCCTATTCATGGTAGTCGCAAATGCGACTCTTTGCTAAGTAATACAAGTTGATAACACAACAATCTAAGACACAAGGTAATATTCGTTCCACTCACTCTATGCAGAAGGAACAGAATAGCGCCACAAGAGCAAGTGCATAGAATTGATGACCGATATTGAAAGGTTCCAGAAAATCGAATGTCCTGCCAACATAAAGCGAGGTACAAATATCATTACTCTTATGGACGATGGCGAAGTAAAAGTAATGGCTACATTGTGCACAAGCACCATACCAACATCAAGCCTAGTAGACTGACAATAAATAAATAATTTATTTATTATCAAGAGAGTTGTTACAAACTGCGTAAGACCACGTTGAGAATATCAAAGTAATCTACTGTGACTGATATACACAAAAGCGTTTCTGGTCATGATTTTTTTCTTCTGAAGTTAAATTTCTCGAAGCAAAAATAAACATTAGTACTTCGAGTATGTTTTTGAGAAGATTATTCTACATAGAATATTAATTTGTACACAAGCACATGGTCATATTTTTACAGTAGATAAAAATCAAGAACCGATTAATATTATACTATTTATGACCATTTCTCAAATCTAGTAGTTAAATATATTATACAACCTTAATATGAACTTCATGTCATATTTTTTAAGACAGCTTTTTAGTTCACAACCATTTAATCCTTGGTAGGAGTTGGTGATGTTAATTTCACATTGTTATGTTGGTAAGTTGAAAAGTTAAGGTAAGAGCAGAAAAACTATCACATAAATTTGTGTTAATTCCATCTTAAGGACATAATATATTTAATGATATTCATTAAAATTCTCAAATACTCCACAAATACTTGACAGTGGGAGGGAGTGGAATGCCTAATCAATATCAGTTCTTTATATCCTACTGATATATGAAGTGTCATATAAACCTACAGAGTGGAAACGTAATAGTTTAGGAACTGATTCGACACATGACAAACATTATAAGGAAATAATTTATAGATTGTTTTTCCTCTGGCACTATCCACAGCCTTATTCTAGAAAGGTTCTAAAATTCACAAAAATATCACATAAAACATCATAGAGAAAAAAAAAGGTTGCAACACAACAAATAACAATTTATTAACAGTTGTCTTTGGGAAAAAATATATAAAAATCATACATCCTAATCATATCAGTATCACAGGCCATAATTATAAATAATGAACACAATAATTGTACTCTGCATTATTAATGTATAGCTTTGGCATATACCAAGACCCACTATCAATGTGAGTGTATTCACATACATTGAAAAATGGGAGTATAAAAATATTTTACCATTAATAGTAAAGGCAAACCATTCAAGAGAAAAATTTGACTTTTAAATTGCTAATACCAACTGTGCAATATTAGAATTACTTCAGAAAAGGACACTTCTTCCTATACCCAATTCTATGAATCTCTATTCTCGGTTCTGTTGTACTACTTTTACTTCCTCACTTTACAGAAATTAATCAGTTTTATGAAGTGGATAAAGTTTCCTGATTGAGTAATCCATAGCATCATCAACAAAATGATCTATAGGTTTGAATATAATGGGAATGCAAGCTAAACCTATGGCTGTTGTAATCCATTTGCCAGTAGCTGTGGGTATACTAGTATGATTTCTGAAAATATAGTTAGAAAATGCACAAATTCTATTGATAGCTAATCCTGGAATAATAACAGAGGCAAAAGCCTGCCAAATAAGAGTATCAGTCGCCACAACTGCAACATGTTTTTTCTTTTCTGCATTAGATTTATATTCCTTCTGGAATAAAAAAATAAACCCATATAAAAATGAGACAGGGAAACCTTAATTTTTAACTTACTGTACATCAATATTTTCTACTTACTTTAGATGCTTTAATGGCTTTATCATAAGTGTCGACTAGAACATAAGTACTAGAAACACCATATGTAAAACGAACCGCTGTAACAGGAATATGCTCTCGAAACGCTTCACCAACTTCATTAGTATATCCTAAAAAAACAATAAATTAGGAAAGAACCATAAATGTCAACATACAAACAATATAAGTACAGTAGGTACCTAATAATCTGACAGGAGTATCTCTCAAAATGTCAACTTTTTTCTCTTCTATGTCAACTTCAGGAACGTCATGTTTGCCCATTTCGAACGAAATCTAATTGAAGATGATCTAACTAAGATATAGCACTGAAATAGAGAAATAGATTTTCAGAAAATTATATCAGTTTACGAACAAATTTTTGTCCATGAATCAATCAAACAATTTTGATCCGGCATAAGATTTTAATACCTGAAAGTGGCCAGTAGTTGTCTACTTGAAAATTTTGCATCGACTCCAGATCGACTCAGTGGTATTGAAATGCTTCAATCCCGTGTATACAAATTGGTCTTAGTCCACTCTTGACACGTAATGCGTAATTACTTCAATTGAATTTCGCTAGGACACTACGGTTGACCCAGTACACTTCAGAGGTAGTTTAATTTTTGACATCTTCTAAATTAAGTCAGTTCCACGCTATTTATGAAGATGTCTTGTGCTCAAGTCAATCACCAATTTAATTTTCCATTACGAGGATAGTTTATAGTCTGTGATAGTGGAGAGAGAAAAATACTGATCAATCGGTGGGTCCTGGGTGGGTCTGATTGGGTAAGCTAGCTCTTGACGTCACATGTGCATGAAGTGCGGGAACATCGATTCCCTAAAAGAAGAGGCGATTACGGACGTCGATGTGTAAATCGAGTCATTCATTATTTCTGCTTCCTTACACTTCCGAAATAGCATTAATTTTTCAATTTAAACAAGAGTCTATTTTTAGTTTATGAATGTGGGAAAGGATCGTTTAACTCATTTCACGTTTAAATATACTCATTAATATTGACTGTCATTGAGACCTTCATATGAGTTCTTTACATGAGTCCTTGAGATAACACAAATGAATCTGATAAGTCTTGCAGACTACTGTTATAGCGAAAAGGACGTTCAATATCCAACATTCGTAGGCACTCTTTGTCGTTAGAGACCCTTCTAATCCTATAAACTTGAATGAAATGATTAATGAAGACATGCTCCATATTAAAACTCCTTTAATTCACAGTAAGCACATGAGCTTACTACTTAATCATGATGTGTATCTTAAAATGGAAACAGCTCAAGTATCTGGCTCCTTCAAGATACGGGGGATAGGATATTGTTCTTCTCAGGTAAAAAATAAAAAATCTCAGGTAAATCATTACAATTAAAAAAAAAAAATTTGTTTCAGGTCGTGAAGGAAGGTAGTAAAGAATTAATAGGATGTTCTGGAGGTAATGCTGGTATTGCAGTATCTCATTCAGCAAAACTTTTGAATGTGCCATGTGTAGTGTATGTACCAGAAACTACATCTAAAAGATCCATTGAACTGATGAAAGCCCAAGGAGCTAATGTTATTGTAAGAAGATGTTAAACTACTTGATATAATTACTGTGTTCAATTAACAAGTAAATCTTTCGCAACTGTTTCTCTTAGGTAAAAGGGGAAAATTTCAACCAGGCATTAACAGAAGCTAAAAAAGAAAGTGAAATTACAGGAAATGCTCTAATTCATGCTTATGACCACCCATATATTTGGTAGGTAATTATTTGAAATTGATATTTGGCACAATATTTATGGCAGTATGAAATTTCAGTTTTCTATCACACAGGAAAGGAAATTCTTCTATTATCCGTGAAATACATGATCAATTGGCGATAAAACCCAGCCTGATTATTGTATCAGTTGGGGGTGGAGGTCTTCTATGTGGAATTTTAGAGGGAATGGAAGAAATAGGTGAGACTATAAATTGTATACAGTACAATATAATTCCCATTCAAAACAATGATTTACATCCACTAGGTTCACGACTTTCTTATCTCATGGAAAATCTATTTTATTTGATTTTGCAGTTTGTTTTGATTTTTATCTCATTTTTTACTTGCTAGGGCTTCCAAAAATATTACTAATGAAGTATAGATTTGATTCCAATAAGAAATAACAAGCAAGAATAGTTGAAATAAGAGAGCCACAATAGATAAAGTAAACAAATACAAAATGTCAAGGATGCAACTGATAATGCACAAATCTATAATTGGTTGGTGACAGTACTCAAATATTATTTTTGATCAAAACTACTTATCATAAGGGACATAATGGAATTATAACTTATAAAGACAAACAAATATTTTATGGTGAGAAGCAGTTAATACATACATGCCCATGAGGAGCACAAAAAGCATTGGTCTACCGCACACTACAATGTCATACAATGTCATTTCACTCCAAAATTGTATTTCATAACAGATGCTTTCACTGTCATGTATTTTTGGTGTAATACCCCAGATACCTCCTTTAAAAATATTTTGCGATTCTGAACTGATATTTTAACAACATAAAATATTTAAGTTTTTGGAATAAGGAGGGGTGATACAGTTTATAAAAAAGTAGGACTTCTTCTACTTAACTACAATTTGGGAGGAAATTTAGGACAAAAATGATCTGTTAAATATCATGACTTTGGCATGTTAGGGTATCCATAAATGAAAGAAATAATGAATTCATATTATTACACACAAAGTTGCTTTCATAAAAAATATTAAATGAAACAATTAAATCTGATATCAATGGAAACTTTTAACAATACCAATAAATTACTTGACATTATTAAAGTAACAAAACAAGCTCTTTAACATGGTTTTAAAATATTTAATACTTTCAAAATACATCTTAGTTTCATGCACAATTTTTGTAAAGAAAAAATGTATTCTAATTGATTATGCATATTATAAACAGGGCTGGATTTAGGATCTATAGGCCTCTAGGCTCAACCTCTTGTGTGTGTGGGGGGTACAAGTGGAATACTACCCAACTCAATAGGGGTCGAGGGGGGACCCCAGAAATTTGCGAATCTTATTTTAAAGCACTTATTTGGTTAAAATCCTTAAGATAAACATATTAAAGTTTCTGATTTTTTACAACAACAAAATTGTATTGCACAGCATTAGAAGTATTGAGGAACAAATAATAAAATTGAAAATTTTCAAGTTTCCAAAACAGTTTATTGACTTTGCTTTTAAATATATATTTTAAAACGTGCACCAAGTTTGGTACCAGTACCAGTTGGCATGGTTGTCGTGAGTCATGACATTGTGGTATTATGTGAGTGAAAACGAAATGATGCAGGTCTTTGGTCACCTGCTCTGCCAATGTTGTGTCTTATTAATTTGAAATAGTTTTAATAATTTGCTAATTGTTAGAATATTTTTGTGGAGTGGGCCCCTAGGTGTGTGCCTATGTAGCCTGTGCTTAAATCTGCTTCTGGTTATAAATATTATATATATAATTATTATAATAAATGTATTATTTTGGTCAAATTTAAATTTATTTATTAACAATGTATTACAGTTAAACTTCAAACTTCAGACTCAAGTAACAGTCAAGGCTCATTTCTTATTTTTAGCAGAAATTTGACCAAGTTTTAACACTGTAACATGTTCTATTAGGAAATAATTCAGTTCAAGATTTTGTAGGTGGATATCTGGTTTGACATGATAGCCACATTTACAATGTACACATTGTGTGGGAACTGGAAGTGGAGTCAGTATAGTGATAATTGCCTTAGTTTTGTCAAACACAAATGCCAATAACATAGTTACCAGTAGTTCAGTAGTGAAACATTCTTACAAAAACATAAAACAAGTGTGTGGCCAACAAAAGTGTCATAACATCTAACTTGTCAGTTTTCATAAGAGCTTCTTGGAAAAATAAAAAAAAATTGTTTTAAAAATGAAAGCATAAGATGTGAGATGCATTAATGATTGAATTTTATCAAACATTTTTTGAACCAATACAATAGTTATATCCTCACTTTGCATCACAGACATATTGCCAGGACCACATAACGTCACCAAAGCAGGTTCTACCAAGATGACTTATTGGAGTACAAAAATTTTTATTTTGATGTGAAGGTTGGTCCAGTGTACCTGTGCTTGCAATGGAAACTCAAGGGGCTCATTGTTTCAACCTATCTGTGAGAGCCAACAAGATTGTGCCCCTTGAAAAAATCACAAGGTAAGTCAAACTTTAATGCCTCAATTAATAACATTTCAGTAAAAATAAATAAATAAATATCAAAATGTTAGAGAGGTTATTACCAAACTCATTTTATTTATACTAGTGTAGAATATGCTATCTTATTATATCAACATGAACAGGGCTATCTACTTCTATATATAATTCAGAGTTGTGGAATGAATATTATAATGTAAATAATTAAATAATTTATATTCTTAAAGTCAGTAAAAAGATTTGGGGTATTAATTACTGTATCTAGTAACCTATTTTGTGAGAAACTTAGTATCAACCAGAGCAAATAGGAGGAATTTATTCATAGTTTTTATACAACTATATATGTAGTAAGTAGATAAAAACCCAATTAAGTGGTTTTGTATCTTAGTAAAATTTCATTTAAAAAAATGTAATTTCAGTGTTATAGGAAACTTGGTGGCGGTGTTATACATTTACTAATTGCATACCTATTACAGATAAATAAACTTATACAACTTGAACACATATACACTCAAATTTACACTAATACCATTCTTATTAGTTAGCAATCATAGTCAACCCCTTTGATTGGAATATCTTCAATAGTAAGCTACTCTGAAGCTGTAAAATCTGCAAATGGGAATTGTGTTCTGGATGAGATCTGGAGAGTTGTCAGGCATGGTTCAGGCATGGCTTGAGGAGTGGGCGTAACTAAATAATACATCAATAAATAATTCATTTTCAAAAACACAGGTATAAACTGTGTATGACCACGTGGAAGACATTATAATGTTTGTGTGTGGTGGATTTACTCTCCAGAAACAAGCAAGGGAGCATCACATCAATTCTGATCAAAAAGCGCAAAGATAGTGTTCTTTTCTATATAAAATTTATTACATGTATTTACATTTTTATTTAGATTCCATTAGAAATTGCATGGGAATTTACTTAAAAAACATCCCTTCAGAGACCTTATTTGTGACAGCCTGTACAACTTCAAAATGGTTTTATTCAAATATTAGTCAAGTATTACAAAAGTTGATAGATAATAGTTTAATCATTCTTTTTTAATTCAGGGCATTCAAACCCAGTTGCCATGTTGCTCACACTATCATAACATCACAGAAAAGGACATTGGATAATAAAACTTGATGCACAAGAAGCTGACAGTTCTGCTTGTTATTTTAAATCTATGTATAATGAATCAAATTTCTCTAATAGTTACTTCATCTATATCCTTTGACATTTTATACTTTTACTATAAGAGCAATCAAGACCAAAATAACCTTAAGGTCCTGGCAATACTCCGTAAAATGAATATTGTTAAATGTCAACAAATTGAATGAACTTCATCCAGTGTCTTTCCATTGCTCTTAATTTCATTATTAAACTGCCACTATATTTACCATTTCATGAGAACATTTGACAAGATAAATGATGAAATATTACTGCACAAACTTCTCTATTTTGGGTTTCAACAAGTTTTGATATTGGTTTCATTTGCTATGTACAAAACATTGTTACATATAACCAATCTCTATCACTTTCCTTCATTATTATCACCACAAGTCTCAAACTTGGGACCACTGTTTTTTCTTATCTTTATTTTTTGCCTATATTTGTAAAAATTTCAAATGTTTTTTACATGCAGATGATTCAAAACTGCATAAAGTTATAGGAAACTTAAGAGGATAGTACCTAATTTTAAAAATATTTACATTACAGACAGAATGTGGAGAATCATATTGCATGTGTCATTTAGTCACTTTTTGTAGAAACAATTAAATAAAATTATTTCAGGAATTGAACAGTTGAAAAATGAAAACACTATAAAATAACTTGGTATGTATATAAATAGCAATTTATCCTTGGTTCTTTATGCTTCTCTAACTGTAAATGAAGCAATGAAGTGTTGTAGAGACATTGTCTACAATGGGAGGCTCAACCCTTTGCAAGAAACCTGAATGAGAAGACTGACAATTCCTGTCAGTTTGACAGCTATGGTGCTCTACAAATCCGAACTTGCTAAGTGAAATGAAGATGATGCTGATAGCTAGCCTGAGATAGGACCAGCCAGCCTGGTCTTCAGCGAACAGGGTCCTCACAGAAAACCCTGGTCTCTAGGCAGTATCAATCCTAATTGAGGCTCATAATGCACTCTCTCCGCTGGACTTACCCAACTCAATTCTCCTCTGTCCCCAAAATGGACTCATTATATGACAATATGTGTAGGTCACTAGACATCGTGTCAGCATTTCTCTTTCGCTGTTTGTGTACATCCCTCATGTTGGTTTGCGACAGAAGTCTTTTTTTTTTTTTGTGGGGTTTTAGGGCTTGTCAACAGCAAGGTCATTAGAGCCCTTGACAAGTCTGGAAGGTCAAGAACTCGGATGATTTGAGAAATTTAAGTTCAGTAATACAAACATTTAATTTACTAGTATGCTCAGAATTAGAATATGCTGCAGTAGTATGACACCCACATCATAAATCATGTATAAGAAATCAGTGATGCCCAAGTACAGACGTGATTTTAATTATTCACTTATACTGAGAAGCATGTTTCGGCTAACATGGTACATAAATCATATGTTTTGACTATAATGGACAATGTCTGAAATTAGAAGTCGAAATGTTGTGTGGAAAACAAATTAGTCTCCTTACAAGATCGTTCACAATTTACAATGTAAATCGTATGGATTCTAACTGAATGGATATAATATAATCTAGCTATCTCAGCAAAAGTATAAGGCCATCAGGATTTTCCTTGTAAAATAGTTAATGTGATACAGTATTCAATTACTACAGGAAATTAGTTTTAATATTTATGACTAATTTATTGTGTAAAACAGGACATATTTCACTTGAGTCTCAAACACATTGTCCTATAAGCAGTCAGCATCTTACAAATGTGTCTAACATACGATAGAATTTGTCTTTGGTGACACTGATTGCTGTGATTCTCTTCAGAAGTTTGTAGAAAAATTGAGCACCAAATTGTCATAGTTATTAAGGAAAAAATATTATTTACATGTGTAAGCATTTATATGACTATGGATGAATATTGGTTTATGAATATAAAAGTTCATGTGAACCTCCTCTATTGTGAACTCATGGAATCATAAAATTTGTGATATTAAGATGAGACCCTTTTTATAAATTAAAGTAGCTGCCCATTTTTTTGCTCTGTACTTTTTATTCACAGACAGTTTGATGTTAAAGACCGCGTACAAATCTTCATACCCAAAATAGGATGAAAAGAGATTTCTTTGATCAAAACTGATATTGAAGTGAAAAATGTTTTAGCCTCTGACAGGTGGACTAGTGGTAGCGTCTTCATCTCAACCACACTGCTGAGTGGTTGTGAGTGGGTTCAAAACCTGCTCAGCCGAACTAGGTGAAGTTTTCAGCTTGAGTGTCCCCTCACCTACTCCAGACAGATGTCAGTTCAGTTTCATTAGTTCCCCAGCAACCCAACTTCTCTCCTTACCAAATCACTCACCTAAGTCATGGTTAGGTAGAGGAGCAGGCCTAATGACTTGAATATCACCATTAGCCAATAAATAAACACCTTTCTTCTGGAACTTGCTCAATTCACTTTTTCTACATTATTCAGCTTGGAACTACCCAATGATTGAATACACCTCAATATTCTGAATACAGAATACTCAAACATGCAATGAGTTCCAGTTCCTTATCCGTACCATTTTTCTTCATTTCTGGCACAGGGCCTAATATGTGGCTTGTCTTTGGTTGTAATATTGATTTTCATTGGATCTTACCTCCAGGTACTGTCAAATGTACGAGAGAGTGCATCATTAGTGGAGGAACAGAAGTAGTTTAAAAGGTACCAAAAGAGTGAACAGAACATTGTCTGGATAGTGGAAATCTTTACCTATATGTTATTATGGAAGTTGTGACCTGTTATCACATTGCAGTCATTCACAGAGTATTTCAAATAAAAATACATTTTCTGCATTCTCTCTCCAACTATATGTTTATTATTAGATCCGACTTTTGTCCGCATAGCGGTCATCTTAAGTAATCTTCCTCCAGACAGTACCAAATGCACTATTATGCAAGTTAATTTCATTTTGTATTATGCCAACAAACAGTCACCAATACCATCTATAAAAACTATCTGTGTCTGTTAATGTGTCCATTTTTCAGAAGTCTCTAAACTTAAATTCAATAGGAGAGGGATGGGGAATGAAAAATTCTCTGCTGTTGGTAAGAGTCAATTAAGAGAAGTTTCACTGCACATGAAAACGATTGTCTATAATTAATCGTTGATGTTTTGTTATTCTGAGGTCATAGATTTCATGTGCATTTATCTATTTTGTTATTAAATGTAATGCTGTGATAAACACTTATACGGGAAAAGTTGACGCAAGCACCACTTCACATGCCACAGGTTTTGAATTTTTTTGTCCAAATTGTTGTTTAATTTCAATTGATTTTTATTCAATTTTGTTTTCATGCCTGTAAATTATATCAAAATATTGGTTGGAATTATTTAAATTATGTAAATTGTTTTCGGTTGGATTTAATTAGCAGTTATAATTATCAAAGTAAGTTTGTGAAACTATACATCATACTGTAGCACTGAAGTTATTCAAACATGAAAATTATTAATTAATTTCAGCTGAATATCTCCTTTGCTTTTACTTCCAGCATTGCTACAACTTTGGGAGCTCGTACAATACCACAGCATTTATTTGACATCCTTCCCAAGTTCAAAGTAACATCAGCAGTTGTGTCAGATGCTCAAGCAGTATACAGCTGTTTGAAATTTGCAGGTATTAAATTACATTAATATCTAAGAACTTATTATACATCAACAATTAAGATTTTGTTGCGTGTCACTTGGTGTTGAATATTTGACTAGTCACCATACTTGCCCAAAAATTGCCAAGTGTGAAAGAGCTATTTGTCTGTATTTGGTCTATAAACCCCCATATCTGTCCTCTCATATTTTGGTCCCACATCAAAGGACTCAAATAAGGCAAATATTTGCATGATTGTCCACACTTGGTTTGCTCAGTAGCGCAACTTTGACTTTTTTTATTATAATTTTTTTTGTTTTCACAGCAATGATCATCATTTATATGAACTGGAATTGCAAAACTGTTTTAAGATTTCTACAATATATCAAGTACAACTTTGCATTTGAATACATGAATTGTCAACCGCCGTTTGACATTATCTTTTCGTAACTATATTAATGCAACATGTATTGATAAAATGAATTGAAGTAAAAATATTCTGCTCCCACCGTCAACACATCCATCATCGGTATAAGCAAACATATTTGGCATGATTAAGTTCAGTCCATGGGGGATGGCATGTTTGTGATATTTGTGAATATATAAAATATTTGACCAAATACAGCAATGCTATACAAATACACAACACCAAGTGAAGTGCCACCATTAAATGTCACTCAATCTCCTCAATTCATAAAACAATTTGTACAATTAAAACAAGAGCCACTTAAAATTAAAATAATGAAAACTGTTACAGATGATGAGGACAAAATAGTTGAGCCATCTTGTGGAGCATCTTTAGCTGCTATTTACTGTAACATTCTGCAAGAACTAGTGGTAAAGCAGCAATTTAACTTAACAGATGGACCTGTCATTGTAATAGTCAGTGGAGGCAATGGTGCAACTTCAGATTTATTGCACAAATGGGCAAAAGAAATCAATGTATCAGAATATGGTCACAATGCTTAGACAAGAGTGAAGTACATTTTAAGACTCCAGAAACCCCCAAATGCAGCAACTTTCTCCCTCCCAGCAGCAGACTTTGGAGCTGTTGCAAATGTGAAACTAGTACAGAAACACTACAATCCTTACATTAAGTAATGTTACACTACTTGTAATTCAGTTTCACATTAACTAACTATTTTATAATGATTTCAATCAAATGAACCTCGCATCATTCCATCATAAATCATGAATAATTTGGACATACAAAAGTAAAATAAATTTTTACAAAACAGATTAAGTAAAATTGTGACATACCTCACTCTAAAAAATATCAGACAAGTCAAATTTAGATACTTTCACATAATGAAGTATAATATTGAATGTTGTTTGTCACAGAATCTACCAATATTATTCACCCATGACTAATTTCAAGAATTCGAGGCTAGTATGGGAGAGAAGGATTCTGGGCAGCGAGGAGCAGCAACTAGATTTCTTTTACAGAAATGAACAAGGCAGTGAAGAACTCTCGCATAACATATATACTTAGTGATTCAAGTGTTCATTTCAAATATGAAATTATAAGAGGGAACTTATACTATTAAGATGATAATTAATAAAAGAAAATATTTCATCTTAAATTACATGATAATTGTTGTTAATTTACAAAAAGAAAATACACTTAGGAGTCCAATTTGGATACACTTTGGATTAAAACAAAAGTTGAAATTGGGGAAGTTACAAAGTTTATTTACAGAAAAAGAAATTAAGTAATCCACTTTTTTATAACTAACATGGAAATAAAAATTAAAAAAACCAACAACTAAGTTTCATATTGAATGGCAGCCCATAAATTCTAATAGCGATTTTTTCTTTCTTGGAGGGCACTATGCGAGTTAACAAACATTTTCTTTTACTTGCACAAATTGACATTCACATATTCAATGAAACTTTTGCTCAGATTTCACAAGAGCAGAATTATAAAGCTATGAGAAGTTGTAATGACAAGAGATACAGATAAAATAAGATCACAAATGTGTAAAAAATAAACCTCCCATACACTAAAGGAATGATAAGTAATACAATAGTGCAATTGATCTATTATATCTTACTCAAATGAAGCAACACTTAATGTTATCAATAACCACCACGGAAACCCCTTTGGAAACCACCTCTTCCTCTTCCTCCATATCCGCTGAAACCAAAGCTGCCTCCACCTCTTCCTCTAAAACCTGAAAGCAAAAGTTTCAAAACTGATTGATAACTCCAAAATACTCTGCATGTCAAAATTAGTGACACAGTCAATTCATTAGTTCATAACTTGTTTTAAAATGTATCACAATGAAATTTGGAGAGAGGAAGCTTCCATGTATTATCAAGACACTCCATTATTGGGAGGTTTCTGTCCCACACACTCATACAATGTCAAGGGGTGAAAATTTCAAGAAAATCAAGCACACTTCAAGAGAGCTAGTCTTCCAAATGTACAATCCAGTCAAAAAGTCAAACTATCCCTGAATAGGCCCCAAAGGTACCCAAGGGGTTCGCAATGGGTAGTTCCGCATTTACTTGACCTTGGCACTAGGAGGAGGAGATGTAGTCAGCATCTCACAGACCGGTTTGACCCCAGGATAGACCCTGGTACTCATTTTACAGCAGGCTGGTACACTCCAGTAGCCGAGATTAAAAAATCATCCACATCTGAAGAGCCACCCCCACGTTCACCCCCTATCCCACCCACTTTCTCTGATGAGTGCGCGCTTCAGATGTTCCAAAACTACTCGTGATGGTTTGAGCTTGTCTAAGGAACACAGGTTCACGTGTTGTTTCACCAATGGGAGACACCCACTGCAAGACATTTCACCCCTCTTGGAAAATTGGATTTTCATGTTTGAAGTGATTATTTTAGGATAAAAAGCATCACATTTGGTGTCATAAGACATAAGCAGTGAATATGAATAAAAAAATGTAAGTACCTTCATCCAGCCATCCCATCCCCTTTATGACTTATCTGGGTGATCGTGAGAAAATGTTTTACATAAATAAGGTAGAGAATTATTTGGTGTAATCGCACATGTGTTAAAGAACAGAGGAAGGTGCTATCTTGCACCCATAAGCTCAAATCATTTTATCTGTAGAACGAGTAGCGATACCATTGAGACTCTCGTGCTGTAAGAAGCACACAAGCTACAGCTTTTTCTTAGTATTAGGGTGGGGCATACACCCATTCAGACAACAGTATGTCATTCTTCTGAATCCTCACTTGTTGCAGAGCGCCTTTTAATATGCAATCCTTACACACTGATAAGTACCCCCAGTATCGTCTGGAATGACTTGTCCATTAAATTAAAATAACATTCTCATGAAATATGTCAAAGCGTTGGCAAGTTTGAAGAGAATTTTAATTTTTTAAATTTATGATCTAATCCCAAGAAATTGTAGTTAAATTAACAAGAGGTCAAGAACGTACAATTTTTATTCTCCTGATGCTTTTCCCACAAATGGGATCTAAACCTATCCCTTCTATTTCTTTAGGCCATGTCCTACTCAATCAGTAGACTATATATACTATCTTCCTACAATTAAAAATGTACAGACAACTAACCACCAGAGCTTCCTCTGAATCCACCAGCGCCCCCTCTGAAACCAAAGCCATTTCCGTATCCGCCTCTGTCAGCACCTCCACCACCACCTCCCCCAACACGCATGAATTTGTTGGGAGGTCCATCAAACATATGGCCACGGGGTGGTCTTTTAGAAACAAACCTGTCACAAAACAAAAAAATCTAGATACCACAATATATATTTATAACAAAGGCAAAAAAGATAGACTAACATTTCTTTAAATTTGGACTGAAAAAGGAATTTGGGAAATGTCATAATAGCATTGCCTCTCAGTTCATTTTGTACTCAACAGTAAATACACACTGACAATAGTACACCATGGAATTGTTCTTACAAAGCAGCAAGCATACATTTAAAGCAGTTAGATGGTCAATTTAAACCAAGAACTTTTTACAACAAAACACTTTACAATGAAAGGGTGGATGAGCACAATAAAATTAAGAACACATGAACAGTAGTAGATAATAATACTAAAAAGTAGAAGTGAAAGAATTACTTACCCAGCTCCTCCTACTTGCTCCAAGCCAAATCTTCCTGCATTTAACCTGCACAATTGTTTGATAACATTCATTACCTTCTCGTCCAGGGGAGACAATTCTGTTATTGTATCTGGTTCTTTTGACGCTCTCACAACAAGTCCCTCTAGGGCAGGACGTAATGCTACAATAGATGCAGCAACTTTTGGATCCATTCCCAAGTTAATCCTATGAACCAAGTAAGAATACATTCTTTAAAAACATGACAACCAAAGAATCAATGCACACACCAACTTCAAACTTGTAGTAAAAAGCATGTGAATATAGAAAACATAAGTACAGAAATGTTCCTAGCAGTAAATATTTCATTTAAGTTGGTGAATTCATTGACTAATTTTTGCTTCAAAACTTCATTAATACATTTCCTTCAAAAAATAAGAATTTAAAGTACTTACCAATTGTCTAGACGGACAACATTTTCAATAAATTCAACTTTTCGAGAACCAAAAAGTAATAAATGAATTGGGGTGACCATCGTCATCTGCTTACAAGAAACAGCCCTTGTACGTATCTACAAATAGATTACATTTCCATTACTCATACACTTTTATGAACAAAAATCACTAAATCAAAGTTTGAGGTTATCAATAGGCAATAAATAATAGAACAAAGTGACCTACAAAAAACAATATCGAAACGTTGGCATTACAAAAAAATTGTTGTACTGGGCCTAAATGCAAGATATTCTTAATTGTGAAATATTGAGGTTGAAAATATGATCAACAATACAAAAAACAAGTTTACTTCAGTAGAAATTTTGCTAGCGCATATTCTGACTTACATTTAGGTAAAACAAACCACATTATGTCTGACTGATGAAAATAATACTTTTTAATAAATAAAAGTATATTATATTCACTTAGCTTTCTTGAGAAATGGAGTGAAATTACAAACCATAAAAATTAAGTGTGTAGTGAACCAACTAGAGACTTCATTTGACAAACAATTGTTTTAAAAAATTCAATGTATACCAAGTGTTAATGATTTATACAGGTATTGTTTTGTTCAGAACCAGAACTGAAATAACAGAACCAGAATCCTGAATTTTGGAACTGACCCATCCCTAGAACAATCCATATTGACAATTTAAGAGATGAGAGGATGAAGTTGTGCAGTAACATTTTGTAAATTTTTAGGTAAATAGACTTGAAGCTTTCACTCTATTTGTATTTTGTTTAGCGAATTTAATGTATAACAATTGACAATGTATAAGAAACAGGAAAAACTGTCTTTTGAGAATATTTTAAGTACCGATAGTCTCGTGTTCAATAAAAAATCTATTAATAGCATAAATTAGGAAGTCAAATTTATTAACAGTTTTTAACAATGGGACCAAACAGAACACCACTTACAGCCTTCATCCACGCAGCTAACTCATTAATTTGCTAAAATGCCACTTAACACCTTCATTCACTCAACATGTAAGTCTTTAAAAGTATAGAAAATAACTATAAATTACATTTTGACAAAACTTCACTAAAATTGACATTTCAGTCAGGTGTATGCTTTTCTCATATTTAGCTTTCTTACCTTTTCCCCAAACACAAAAAACGGAAAAGGAAAATGTTGTTCTTGGTTGCTGCAGTTGACAGATGTTTTGTGGATCAAAGCAGCCCTGGATTCAGTAGTAAGAACCTTGCATATTAGAAACAAAAATCCATGAATATCACACCTTTCGAATTAACTTCGATATTAATGCACAACAATCTACTAAATTTCTATTCTTTTAAAGCATGTAACACTTACTTTTCTTTTTTCCTTGTGGAAACACACATTAGGGTAGAGACCCATACATAAAAGAGCCGTAACCATATCTAATTTGGCATCAGGACCATGATAATTAAAGCCTTGAGGAACCATTGACTCCTCTGGAAAACCAATGGTTTGAAGCAACTCTTTTAATTGGTTCTGTAAAGAGAGGAAATATGTTTTAATCTTCGGTCAAGACTATGCAGGGCAAGTATTTAGAAGAACACATCCCTTAAGTGAAAGTGAATAGTTTATCAGCTCTCACAAAGCTATTTGTGCTCCAGTTGAGGAGCACACTCAACCAACAGAATAACATGAGGCTCCTGTCTCAGGACTTACCATGAACGTAATATTATTGCCCCATAGTAGATATTACCACAAAGCCTATATAAAAATTTGGCTACTCTAGCTCAACTAGTTTAGTATGACAACTCAAAGCTGATGAGAGCAGACAGATATCACACCCCATAAAGGGTGGGTCAAGGGAGAGGCAAGTGGCAACCTCACATCAAAACGCTTCAAATAAAATATAATAAGTAACAAAATGCGAAATGTAGAAAATATGTGCAAATTATAGAAATATATAATAAATAATATTCATTAAAATAGAATGAAAAAATTTAATGTAACTTCAAGAAAATCGTTTTCTTTATAGTGTTCTTCAAAGACTTATTAAGAAAGAAATTCTATCTGGAAACCCTAACCCTAATCTGGAAACCCTTAATGCCCTAACAATTATGATGAAACTTACAGAAAAGATATATTTTGGGATGGAGAAACAATGAAACATCTCATTTTAGAGTTAGATTGTTTAAGCAATAGCAATAAAATAAAATTATTACATCACTGATTCCTAACATTCAATTGTTTACATTGTGAGCTGCTAAGTAAGTAAGATTTCAGTTGAATTTTTATAGTAATCTGTAAAAGTTTTTATCTCAAGTTTTTTTAACTCGAGATAATTGCAATCATTAACAACTTTGAGGAAGAATTCTATTCACAAAAGAGTGTGTTTAATTTTAGTTCAGAATTTTATACCAATGACAATAAGTTTATATAGATTGTACAACATATTCTTATCACAATGAGAAAAAGACAAACAAAGGTGTACTAATGAAGGTCCATAACACAGTTAACAAGAATAAAAACAATCATAATTTGAAAATAAATATTCTTGAAGTTTTGCAAGAGTTCTTTCAAATACTACTCCACATAAACAAAAATATGTGAGCCAAAAAACAGTGTACTTCAAAAATAAGACTTATCTTCTGTAAGTAACAATCCAAGTACAGCCACATTAAAAGTTTTTTAAATAATTATTGCCATTAATAACCAATGTTACTGTAGGGGTATGCAATCTAATAATAATATTCCATAGAGAAGTTCATGAATCTCTTACTTTTGACAAGACCTGACATCAAATATGTTACAAAGATCTAGCAATACAATTGTATTAGAAAAATAGAAGTCAAATTTTATGTTTTCCCTAAAATATTACCTCAGATATTAATGCATCATTCAGTTACAATTCTCAAGCAATTATTCTAACATTAGAACAATATTTAACTCTTGTATTCTATTCTCAACATACCTTAGCTTCCCATGTTACACGAAGTGTAGGCAAAGATAACATCTTATGTTCACAAAACCTACTTTCTGCTTGTTCTCCTTCCATTCGAGCCTCTTCCCATGCCTGAAAGGCATTCAACATCGCAACATGATCAGAATACCTATTTCCAGCAAAAGATCGTTGTTGGTAGGTCAACCTCCTATGATCAATGCCTAATGCAACAGATAAAAATAATAATACAGCTTCAAAACCTTTTATAGCAAACAGCTTATGAAACCCAGATTTTGATGAGCAATAAGATATACCTGTAGTAAATACTTCAGGAAATGTTGAACTATTCGCTGCCATTGTTGATAAAGCATCTCCACAGAAAAACATTGTTCCTAGAACCATCATTTTACCTAACTGAGGTTCAATAGGTAATTTGGCCAATATACGTCCTAAAGGAGTAAGTTCATCATTGGAATCCAGGCACTTCATTTCTAAAAAAAAATAATAATTTAAGTTCGAATTTCTCTTTTATCAAGTTTCTTTGTAATGAAGAATTCTACCTCTGAGCAAAACTTCAGCTTCTATAACAGCGTCAATGGGAGGCGGTTCGATAGCTTTGCTGAGAAATTGGCCAATTGCCCCTAAACGTAGTAACTTGATACTAAGAGAAAGTTCATGAAGAGGAGTTCTAAACATTTCTGGAGTCATGTGATCATCCAACTTCTCATAGCGGGCCTAAGAAAAAGAAAAATATCTGTTTACTCCATATTGTTGACCACAAATTTTATAATATAAACTGGTTATTGAGATAACCAGTTTATATTTAAAAAATTATCTAGTAAGGAATATTTCCTCAGATAAATAACTTAACAAATGCTGCTTATTTTCATCATTTCAATGCCATGTACTTGTGATGATGTTAACAATAATCCACTTACAAGGTATATACTACACATCATTTTATAGTCTTTGCACATAAAATATTCCAGTTTCAAGAAGGCACCAGATATATAAAAGATTTTATTTACACACACATTTTAACATTAACACTATGAAGCTTACTTTTATAAAAATGTATATAAGAATTAAATTTAGCTTGCTTTATTTTCGTATTTTAATAAATTCAACACAATAATAAAATCATAATCAAATTAAATACATGTTTATTCACTTGGCAGCATTAAGCTTTTATTTCACATTTGTAAGTTCTTAAGAAATTTACAAAAATAGGAAGAAAAGAGTATATTTATAGCCAATCTTATAATTTCACACCCATAAATTAACTTGATATAATGATTAAGGACCTTTCCACCCCCGATGAAAGCTTGGTTACACTTTCAGTAGAAGCGGTGTCAATGAACACTTATAGGACGCATCCACGTACATATGATACTGAAAAAACAAATTAGTTTACTGAAAAATTTCACATTCAGAGTAAAAATTTAGGGTGAAGATAATAATTTTGAGCATATCTCTGTTTAACACACTGTGCATTGACTTAAAATCTCCCCTATTTAAAACCTTTTACATTATATTTGTGCTCCTTTGTAATAATTTTTATTTGACTGTGATAATATTTGACCAACAAAATGAAAAGAATTAGCTGCATCTTTGTGAAGCCACAGTTGCCAGAGTTATAATAGTTCAGTGTTATAAAATTTTGTCTGATAGGAGTAATATCACTAAATAACAGATACTTTGTATCTAAAAAAGAAACCTTTTCAGAAGGTGAAACAACCAGTCTCCCAAATACTTGGATAATCGACAAATAGTAAAGTTCAACTACAATCAGAAATTTAGTAAATTATACATTTTCTGATACATGAGATGCAAGAGAGAAGTGCGATTTTATCCTGCAGCTAACATGCATAAAAATCCCTTAATTGGTCAATAATTGTATAGAAACTCTAATGAGATATAACAGAAATGGCATAGACTTACCCTGCTCACAAAGTGAAAACAAAATCCAGGTCGTACTCTTCCAGCTCGCCCTTTGCGCTGCTCTAAATTAGTTTTTGAAGCCCACACAGTAGCATAATTAGTCATGTTATTATGCGAGGTAAATAGTTTCATTTTACTTTTTCCACTGTCAATTACATACACCACATCATTGATAGTAATGGAGGTTTCTGCAATATTTGTAGATAATATAATCTGTAATAATAAGCCATCTTAACAAAAAATGTTTATACAATAAATGACATACCAAACAAAAAGACAAGATTTTTACTCAATTTCTTTAAAAGAAATCACGTTTAATTACCTTTGTCACCCCATCAGGAACTGGTTCAAATACCCGACGTTGATCTTCTCTAGGTAATTGAGAATGTAAAGGAATAATGCAAAAATCACTGCCCCCTGCAAAAATAATTGCAATAATAATATAATAAAATTACTACTAAGTTTTTATCTAATATTTTATGTCTCATTGTAGGACATGGAAAAGGGAAGAAAAATTAAATAGTTTCATAGGTCACAATTACTATTCTGACCTCTTCCAAATGATATCATTTTACCAAGAAGCAATGGGACATGCAAACACTTCAATATTTTTATCTGTTTAGGAGGTATTTGAGATAAACGTTCTTTTTGTATCACAGCACCATTTTACCTCTATCAGTCAAAGTTACTTTTCTTTCATTGAGAAATTAAAGCTGCATACTCAAGATAGTATGTGTGTAAATTTTGTGCCATGCCTCTAGTTTTTAATAAGAAGTGCATCTTGCTTAATTTGATTCACCTGATACTTAATAAGATATTTAAAACTTGATTCTTCACTAAAAATTGTGTTCATCACTTCAAAAAAGTTACAGTAGAATGTTTTTACAAAAATGGTAGTTTTTTTCAAGTATATGGTTCGTAAAAATCAGTTCTGAACAATGTTTGAAGAGCAAAATAACTTTCAGTGGAAATGTTTTAATAATAATGGTTCTTATTTAATTTTTAGAGATTATAAATTTAATTTGGATTTGCATATGGATAGATTGAGTTGTTAATACCCATTCAAGGCAGCTTACAAATTAACCATGGCACACACATATGGCATGAAGTAATGTACTTATTTATGGTTACAGCCATTGTTCATAATTTCATTGTTTTAATTCACAAGTCATATGGTAGCCTACATTTTAAAAAGTCTGAAAGTAATTCAGTGCCAAAAAAATGTCCACTAAGAAAGGATTTTACAAAAATTCACCCCTATGGGGGAAAATTTATTTTAAATTACATAAGTGAAATGGGATTGATGGTACAAACCAATACTATCTAACCTCCAACATTTAATGGATAACATTCTCAGTGGATACCAAGAAGGATACAAGACAAAATAAAATTGGAGACTTATTACAGAATTTAAGTGAACAAAGTATGCAAAATATATCCTTTTATCATGAATAGAGATAATAATAGTAAATTCTAAACAAACATTAATTCCAGAAAGCTTAGAATTCCTTTCACATTATTAAAAACAACATTTTTCTAATAATCCAATGAATTTTTAAACCCAGTTTTTAAATATCCAAAATGATAACATTGTCTACTCTAAGCAGCTATTCTTCCTAAAAACTGTAAAGAATCAATTAATGAATTAAGAGGGTATACAAAATAAATGTAATTTCAAAGATTTGTAATGAATTTACTCACCAAATTTTGGGTTACTTTGCAGTTCTCTCATCAGAGCAAATATAAGGTTCCATCCAGGTAAAAAGACTAACACAGCACCAGGAATCCCTAAATTTTTTACATAAGATAATATTCCCTAAATGAGAGAAAAGAATTTAATTTAATCTCAAAATAAGATAGGTTAGTAATGCAAGAATTCACAGATCAATACTATTTTTTTGTTATTTACCTGAATAAGTTCAAAACTGATTTCTTTTTCACTGAGCTGAGCAACAGCATTGCGTGTTTGAACACTGTATTCACCAGATACAGCTTTGTTCAAATTTTCCTCAGGTTCATCTGTAGAAGTTTCATCATCTTTCTCCTTATGCTTCTTTCTAGGTGTAGCTGGTGGTACAAAATTTAATAGTTGCACACAATCCTCCAGGAAATATTCTGAAAACAAAAATCACAAAGGTTAAGGAGAAACAAGGAGGCAGCATTTTGATTTCAATTATTCTGCATTAAGGGAGCTGGAAAAGTATTCAGCATTGACAATACTGAGAGCATGAGCAAGAAATCATAGTGTGGGGTACTGGATTTGATGTATAAGACAATTCATAACAAACAAGTAACTCAATAATAATTCTCTCAAAAGCAAAAAAATTCTGAATAGGATTACCATACTTTTCTTTCCTATATGTCATTTACGTTAGACTTGAATAATTTTGGAATTTCCCGTGCCAAATTTGAATATCAACTACTTCAAGTTACAAGTAATTTTGTAGTAAAGCTTCAAGGTAGGGATCCAGACAGCATCAATAAAATTTGCAACAAAGCTGTCAATATTTTTTTTTTTGTGGGGCTTTACGGCTCATCGACATCGAGGTCATTAGAGCCCTAAAATTCTGTATAGGTACGGAAAATGCAGTTACACACTAAGGAGAGCCAACATGACTCTCCCCGTGTGTGGGACTCGCCGAATGACTCAACCATACCCACTAAAAACCCTCTTGAATTACAATATATCAAAACATATATACCAAAACATTACGAGGAAAATGAAAGATACCCCAGCCCTAATAGCGTCGGGATCGAAAAGAACAAGAGGTGACCAAGGAAGGTCAGGAAAGGGAAAGGAAAAAGCCTAACACAAGTAAGTGGAAGTAATGCCAGACTCAGCTCAGGGTCCCATGTTTGTCAAACACATACTTACTAGACGGAAGTCCCCTGGGGGGCAAAAATTATTTGGAGAACCTAATGATGAAGAAATATAAGTTTTACAATATGATAAGAGAATAATAAAGGAAAACTGAAAAGGTGGAAGCGGTAGCCATTTATCACATCAAACATTGAAACGAAGGCTGGTAAACACTATTTACATAAATAACTAACCTCAATTTTAATGCTGCTTTGCTTAAGGTATTGACTGAAGGCATGGGACATTAACAGAACATGCCTAATCATTAGAGACCCGATTCTTACATAATTGCATATTTTACTTGCTTCATTGGAGACTGGTAAAAGATGACTTCATTATGTAGTCTGGTTTGTTTTTTATGCTACATACTTTTTGCATATTCGTGGAAAAAATGTGTGATGTTGCATCTTGGAACCCAACAAACAACAAATACCTCATAATAGAACAACCCTGTTTCCAACTACAGTTCACACCAATTTTTTTTTCAGTCCCTGGATCAAAGGGAACCTAACACAAGAAAAACAGAAAGATCTTTTGCAAATAATGTCAAAGAATAAGAACAGGTTACACAAGCTCTAATGGCATTCCAGCAAATGTCCAGTGCATTACTCTCATTTTTGTTGAAAATTAGGGTACTTTGTATAAAACTTATCAGAATTTTCATTTTGAGTGAAATAGTATTTCCAAGAATTAATATTGATTCAAAATGTTATGTTTTAAACAAAAAAAAACAAAACATTTTTGTCAAAAATTGTTTTTATTCCCCGCATTTTAAGACATTTAGGCTGCATATTTCAGACTTTTATAGTGCATATTTTACAGCATTTTTTTAATGATTCATGCAGCATCAGATTAGAGTCTCTTTATCATCATACATTTTGAGACAACCCATTGTGTAGTGCATAGCGCACTTGCCTTCTACTTGTGGGGATGCTAGTTCTAACCCTGGTTGATCCAAGTAGTATTAGCANAAAAAAAAAAAAAAAAAAAAAAAAAAAATTAGCAGTGGTGGACAATATGGTTTTGTGGCAGGTTTTCTCAGGGAATTCCCATTTCCCTTGCCTTTTATTCTACCATAACTTTCACTCATCATCATTCACCCTCATCTTATTCACCCATGTTGCCATAATTGCTTCATAAATCCATTGATAGAGCACACAGGGTAAAATGTGATGAAACTCTGCCTTGAAACTAGTCTTCCCATCATATTGTTGAATGGGTACACACATCATACATTTGAGTCAGTGGTTTCATGTCCAGGTATTTTATTTATTTTTCATTATCAAAACAAGAAGGCAAAGTTGAAGGGTACTATTCAATGCTACCAACTTAGTCAAATGAAAACCTAGTAATAAAATCCATATTACAACAAATCATACGTTACAATACTGAAACTTCATTCGATATTGTAAATAGCAAGGAATACTTTATTACATAGCGTAATATTCAGTGAAACCCCTTTAAAAGATGCACTGTTTCCATACATTTGATCTTGGTACCATTGATATTGTCCACTATAACTAAGCTACTCTCTCATAAACGGTTTCCACTGTACTTTTAATATTTTAATAAAAAAGATAAATGGTTGATCATTTGACTAGCAAATCTCATCTCACAAATAGACATCTCAAGCAATCATTGTAACTTAATTTTAAAAAATTATTACCTTGTACAGGAAAAGCTCTCCCCTCTATTTCAATAACAGGACAGTTATTGAAGTATTGACTGAAAAGAGCGGTATCAATTGTGGCAGACATAAGAATGAGCCTTAAATCTGGGTAAGTATGTATCATATCACGAAGTACTACCATTACAAAATCTGAATTTACATCTCTCTCATGGATCTCATCCACTATTACATGAGATACACCTCGTAATCCATTTTCCAGCTTGCGCAGGAGAACACCTGAAACATATAAACAACAATTATTTTCTTCATATACATTTTGTCAATTTCTCAATTTCCTCTTGGAACAAAAGTCTTTACAGGACAAATATCAATATCAAATATGTAAATCAACAAATATCAATAAATAAATAAATAAAAGTAAAATAGATGTTAAATCTTAGAACTATGACTGGTAACATCCCAGATCACTTATGGGCCAAATATAAATTATATAACGGCATATATAAATCCGTACAAGTTTGTAAAATTTATCACTCTAATTTTTCTTCTTCTAAAATGCACATCTCATTAGATCAAACCAAAAAGTTTATGCAAGTGAGAATTTCATGGTAAATAAATAATTATTGCCTAAAAAGGTAGTTAAAAACAGTTTGTGACCACATGAAGGACAATAAATTCATTTACACACCAGGAACAAGCAAACAGTTACCATATAAATACTCAAAGGAAAACTGAAGAAAAACTTGGGACTACCAAAATTAGGAACACAACCAAATTTGTTATATGAGAGTCAATGAAATCAATCCAAAATAATTAGACTTCTGAACAGTGGGCAAATTCCCTGATCTTTCCCTGACTTTTCCCGGGTTTCTAGTCACTCACACACTGTAAAAATACACACATTGGTGGACAACAAACATTACTAAAATTTAAAAATATATTCCAGAGTTTATTAACATTATTTGTCAGCTATACATTATCTGAAACTGAAGCGACTACAAAAAGAGTAATATTTCATAAATAGTCAAATACACAAATGGCTTGTAAATGTTTTTAGCAAATTTGAATGGATTTTTTAAACAAGATACCAATACTTGCTGATTTTTCAATAGTCTTGCATTGGCATTATCAAAATTAAGAAGAAGGAAAGTAAATCTTTGCAGACACTGTTGCATGAAAAATGTCAATTACTGTACCATCAGAACACCACAAATCTTTCAGTGTCTGTTTAATTGAAACAGACCTGATAAAAACATAGAACAGATTATAGCTTGCAGTTCACTAACAGTAGTTTCTGTATAATAAGTCTATGTATTTAAAAAATTCTTGAATTCACATGTAACATGGACATGTCCTGTTCACACGAACTCAAGTGATGCAGTAAGCCACTGATGGAAATCGGCAAAGGAAGTTATGTCATGATCACGAGTTTAATCTTTAATTAATATACAAAAATAATTTTAATGCACATAATTTCTAAATTTTACTATTATACTACTATACATAATAATAATTCTAATACTATCATTATATTGAATACTATCTTGCCCCATCCCAACCTTATTTCTCTCATATTTTGTTGGGTAGCTTGATTAAAATGAGAAAACTTTCCCCCTTCCCAAATTTTATACAACTAATTGTCTTCCATGTGGTTATAATCAGTCTTTGGCTGTTTAACTGACTGTAAATAAATATAATAAAACAGCTATTAGTGTATTTAATACGCTCAAAAAGTAATAAAACTTGTTTCACAGTGCAGCCTTTGACCCGACTGAGTGTACAAGTACAAATTAAATACACTGGATCACGTTAGAAACAGAATCAACTGAAGTTTGACTCAAAAAAGATGTTAGATTGCAAAGCAATTTATTGTTGTTGGTGCATAGCAGACACTCGTGGAGCCTGTCTGAGGCAAGCATCTAAGGGTAAAACCATAAGCAAGAGCCTGGAGAAAAATCTTCACTGTGCAAAGAGCCATTTAAATAAAATGACTTCAAATTTTAATAAATTAAATAGTTGATCAAGTAAACAACTGAAATATAAAAGGTAATATGAAATATAATCAAAAGATAAGAAAAGTTGGTTCTTAAGCAAACTGGTTCTGCCAACTATAATAAATGTTTAATTTTTTAACTTTATTTTATTAATTTGAAAAAGTTATGTTGATCAAAGAGTTTTAGACTTAAATTCAAAAAGAAGTAACAAAAAATGGCAATTAGATCAAGTGCTGGGCCCTGCTAGCTATTGATATTTATACAGGTGATAAAATTAATAATAAGCACGTATATACATACCTACAGTGCAAAACATAATTCCACCATATGGACGTGGTAAGCAAGACTCAAAGCGCACACTATAGCCAACACTCAAACCAAGTTGTTCACATCGTTCATTAGCAACTCTATCAGCAACAGACACTGCAGATATACGTCGAGGCTGGGTAACCACTATGTTACAGTAAGCACCTTGTCCTGATTGGATGTAGTCATCCAAAATATACTGACACACCTGAATAAGAAAGTAGTATACAGGAGGAGGATTAACAAAAATCTATACTTATAAAAATGAAATGAAACAAAATACCTGAGTGGTTTTGCCACATCCAGTGTTTCCTCGAATAATAATTACAGGGTTTTCATTAATAGCTTCCATTATAGCACCCTTCATAGAAGAGACTGGTAATGCACTTCTCTCCTTAACCATACATTGAAGCATTTTATCATTTTGCATTCTTTCACGAAAATTGTTTGCTAAATCATTGCTAATGTCATCCAAGGAGGCCTGAGAAAAACCAGCGAATTGAAGAATGCACTTAAAATTAATTTACAAATATTACAATTAAATATTTTTCCACATAAAATACATAAAATAGTGGCCAAAGCAACACAAGTAATACTAGTTTAAAAGAAAACTTTAACAATTCCATAAAAATCTTCAAAACATTAAGGTTTTACCATTCTAATCATTGTCTGGTCCCTGTGGTTAAGCAGTTTTTATTATTTTTTGAAACATCATTAAAAGGATTACCTAAAATCAGGAAAAATGTAGTTTCTCTAAAACAACTATATTTGGGTTGTGTAATGATTTATAACTATGCATAATTTGTAACTGATTAACAGAAATTAAAAAGTCATTTTTCTTCAGAGAAAAGTTGAAAGTGCAAATTATAAAACAACGAGCTCATAATTGTTGAAAAATATGTTTGACTGATTTTTGAAGGCAGGTTTTCTTGGGATACTCCCATTTTCCCTTCCTTTTATTTTTATAGAAAATCTTTGTTTTTTTCTTCTTTATAGTTTATTTTATTTAACTTTACTTGATCCCAAAAGGTTTTTCTTTTAATTCTAAGAGATACAAAATCAGATTGCTAATGTCAGTGCCTTAATTGTCGGAAAGAAATTTATTTAACTTTTAAGAAAATAAAAACTATCCTTTCAGTAATTGTCCAAAACAACAACAATAAAAGTAATTAGTTTTTGACAGTTTTTGTTTCTTGATAAATACCCCATAAAGTCACAAACATCAGTCTATAGCAAATGCAGTACACGGTTTGCCTGAGCAACTCAAAATATTGTCCTCGTTTCCCATGAATTTTTAAGTGATTCTCTTTACCAAAAGAAAAATTATGTATGGGGAGGAGATTATTCTGATAAATATAGTAATATGCACCAAACATTAATATTAACTCAAAAAGCATTTGTTCAGCACATGCCATTTTGACAATTAGGTTTTATAGACTTGCTTCCTAAGTAAAGATCAACTGAAAAATATCCATCATAAAGCTTTTTTTTTAAAAAAAAGGTAAACCAAGGCATTCGAGGAGAAACCATCAAAATGCAGGCCCAAATTTGTAATTTCCAAGGAGCAGAGAAAGATTAGAAGTGAAAGAATGAAGAGGTTCTGGGAAGAAAAGAAGAGATTGACCTGAAAGCCTTAGGTTCCATGTGGTCCATAGTTGGCCAAATTCGGTTAAAAAAAAAAAGAAGCTTAAATTCAAAGGGGAAACTTGCCCTTCACAATTAGTAGAGCAGCATAAATTTCAGACAAAGGAGGGTCTTGGGAATTTGCATAGCGACAACTTGAATGTGTTAAAGAAACAACTATATTGACTCTTTTCTCATACATGTATTTCCCCGAGAAAATCAAAAGCTGTGCTAGAATCTGTCCATTTAAAGAAAGGGAAATTAATCTGTCATAAGCAGTTGCCAAAGAAAGACTTCAAATTGGTACACTTGAAATAAAGCATATAGTCGATGTAAATCACAATAAAATTCAGTAACAGTTTAGAGACAATTTAATTGTTGGAAAGATATTTGTTCTATTTATATTATATATTAATTGGTATATTATGACAAATTAGATCAAAGAAGATGTTTAATTCATAATACATTAAACATACAGTAGCAAGAGGTCCTTCATCAATATTGCAACTTGTCCAAGGATTCCAGTTGGGCTGAGGAGGAGACCAAGGCACAACTCCGGCAGGTTGAGGCTTTGATGTAATAAACTCCTCTAGCACATGGGTGGTCACAAGAGAAACAGGACCATCAATCTGAGTGGGCTGAAACAAGACATATTATAATACAACAAGTATCTGTTGTTTCTAGTTAATAGTATTTTTGCCAATATACCCAAATGGATTAAAATATATTTCAATACACCACAGGTTATTGATCAATTGCTTATGAGAAAATATAGGAAACTTAATCAAGCTATGTCCAAATGGCACAAGACATTTATATGTTTCTCATTGATTATCTAGTCGAGGACCTAACCATTGATTACCTAGCCAGCACCTAACCATTTTGCTATCTATTGAATTGCACATTTATACTCTTTTTGTCACTGCTAAAAAAAGACAGAGAAAGGAGAGAAAATTACATTTTGCAACATTAATGAGGAAGAGTCATTAAACAGTTTAATCAAAATGTTTTCCATTTCCTCATAATATTAAACAATATTATGTCACACTCACTATTTCCACTGGTGTCACATTGAGCCCTTCAAGCACATCACTGATCTCCTTCTGCAAATCAGGGCTAATAGCCACTTCATAAGGTTTCATTTGCTCAGATTCCTTGTTCTTCTTCAAAGTCCCACTAAATGCTTCAATAACTCCCAAGTGAAACAACTGTCGAACCAAAGATAAGGCGCAGCTCTTTGAAGCAGACTGTTTGTTAGATCCTGTTTCTCGTCCAGTTATAGCTATATAAACACAAAAGAATTTCAATCAGATTCATAACAATAGATTATGAAATATAGCTGGTGAATTAAAATATATTCTTAAAGAATAGAAACAAAACAAGACATATAGAATTACATATGATTAAATTCGAGTTTTAGTCCAGAGTGCACAGTTTAGCGGTACACCCTGTCACTTCTAGTTCTCTTTCTCTAAAACCCATTCAGATTCCACTACTCAACTTTGCATACATTACCTAAGCACTTTAAGCTATCCATAAGAATATTTTTCAAAAAAATGAAAGAGATCTATATTGGCAAAAAGTAATTTAAATTATGAATCTCCATTTTCATGTAAGAACAAAAATTGTACTTAAAAATTGAAAAGAGGAGTGAATTTCCCATAAGAACCATCTGATTTATTTTTGAATTATTTTTTAAATTTCAATTATTGCCCTTGAACAAACCCTTCAACACATGGCATACAATCTTAAAAAGTTCAGAAATCAGTAACAAGGGATCACAAATAAGCACATACTATTTATGTTATGGACCGATTGTTTTGCGTCACTAGTTTCAATTAACTAGGTATGTGTATTTCCAATAAGAAGTATGTTTTTATGAAGTCTTTCAATGGTATTGTTTTATGGACATTTTAGAAATTTTTAAATTCATAAACAACTTGAATCACTTTCATTTCCAGAACTATTATTCTGTAACACTTCAGCAAGTGTACCATTTAACTATCATGCACTAACAGAACTTCTTTAATCAATATTCATTATTTAAGCCCAGATTGAAATGCCAGTAAAATTGTATAAATATTATTTTTGCTTACCATAATGAAGGCTGTTAAGAGTATATGAGAGAGTAAGTGCAATGGTTCTTAATCAGATATTTGGAATCAATTTAAATCTACACTCTCAAGGCACATCTATCACTAATCCTTGAAAGCCCATTGACCAAGTGACATCTCATTCTTTCTAAAACCACATTAAAGGAATAAAAATTTAATAACTTACTTCTTCCAAGCTGCTTGACATAAAAGCTCATTTCAGCCACAAAGCTCCTGAAAACAACATAACGTTCACTAATTAGTCAAGGGACTATTAATATTTAATTTACTGTGATTGACAATATTTCATCAAAATAAACTACGAGAAATAAAATTCATTGCCTGAATGAATTTATCAGACAGGGCTACAGTACTACTCACCTTCCAGTAAAAGAAAACCAGGATTCCTTCTGAGAAGACCAGGAACCTGAGCAAAATGGCAGTGCAACACCATGAAACAATATCTCATCTCCAGATGATGTACCCAATTCTTACAAACACACCATCTGGTAGGACGTAAATAAATATAATACCTTACAGAGCATATGTTATTGGATTGGATACATAACAAAAGAAAAGAAATTCACAAAGTAGAAGTTGATGTTATTTATTATGTTTATAGCACAAAATACACATTTCCTCATTCATCATTGGAACCTTCCAGTAAGGAAAGATTTCCTTTAAGTCTTGGAAGTACTTAATTAGATCCTTAAAGGTCTCTAGTAATTTCATTGTTACTATCATTCCAAGGATACCACAACTAATAACAAACTAAATTAAAAAATCTGGCACCAATCGTTCTGCCAACGAAAATGTGAATTATCATACGTCCAACTTCACGGCAACTACAAGTAGATCGAAATATATAAGTATAATTAAGCTATTCCATAGACAAAAGAATTATAAAACAAAATACCTCAGAAACTTACAATGGAGTCACCACAATTACAAATATATACTGAATGAAGCCAGCTGCACTCTGCAAGACTAGTTTTGTCAACTGATCTTGAGCTGTGCTGGCCAGTGGATAGATTACAGTACTACTTACCTGAGAGACTAAAATGGTCCAAAATATTACCACATTAAAAAAGTCGAGAAAGGAAACTATATTTAAAAACTTTACTTTCCATCCAGGTTTTCAGAAAAAATTTCAAAACTTTTTCAAATATGTAAATATTACTTAGGCACCACAAAATAAATTCAACATAAAGTTGCTAATTAAAGCTTATTTTTAAAAAAAAGTACCACCTAATTTTAAAAAATCAGGTATCTATAAAATTAATTGTAAGATTGTAACGAAGTTTACACTGGGCTGACAAAAATAAATATAAAAATTGGAAAAAAGGAACAGTATAAGAATATTAAATTTGGTCAGATAGAAAAATCGCCAGTAGCTGTACATTTTGGAATTAAAAACATGACAACAATAAGGTAATCTTATTAAAACCAGTCACTTTGAACTGCTGGCTTGGGAAGGAATATTTATTCACCTCTAAGAATAAATTGTAAAATTTTGACATTCCATTAGAAAATGGTTTACTTTCAAAATTTGTATATCCACTGGCCCCAGCAGTAAAATCAGTTGGCAGAAGCTGAGGATGGGGACACCCGTTATCGAAACTAATCTTATATAATCTTTTTCATGGCCTATGAGTTACATTACATTTCTCATAAAAATTTTCATAAAACACTGAAGATGGGCACAGCTTTATGTATAATTCTATACTGTCAGAATTAATATTTGACATTGAGATAAAATAGAAAACTGTGTTTACAATTACTACGTGATACATTGCAATATGTAAACTTTTTATTATATTACCTACTAAATATTAAAAATAAAGAAATATACTATTTAATTTTTCCAGCTTGAAATAATATAAATTTGATGAGAATCAAAATAACACATTACATATAATAAATATTACTCATATATTACCCATTACTTTCACTAGTTGGGTAACATTATGCCAAACTCCATCATCACACTACTTTTCCAAAACCCTTTTCTTCTAGGGCTGAGGTGGGGAGTATAGGTACGGACTACATATAAACTTCTACATAAAAGAGAGCGTGTCTGTCAGTCCATTTCTGTGTGTCCGCCGCATAGTGCAAAAACGAATAGGTCAAAAGCTCTGAAAGATAGTCCCATCCTGGCCCGGGTTTTTCTCCGTTTTTCCTTCGGGTACAGGCGGATTTATTATACAGGTTCTCTAGGCTTTGTCTAGGGGTGTGTTTATTGTAACAATAAATCGTGAATTTAGTGGGTTTTTTTCAACTCTTATGATTTTTAAACACTATACTCAGAATTATCTATAGTTCGATAATAATTTGTACATGTAAATTTTTTGCGTTAAATTACAAACATTCTTTTAGTATTATAACTCGCAGCTAACTTTTTATCTTATCTAGGAACTTTTGCTGAAATTTTTAAATCCGCCTCTGCCTTAGGGCCCTTGATTGGAATTGATGGGATGGTCCCTTGCTTGCTTCCGGTGAGTAAATTAGTTTATTGTCCTCCGCGTGGTCATACGCAGCTTGTACTGTTTTTTGACAATAAATTTATTATTATTATATTTGCATACACTGCCTAAACAGTTAGAGATAGACTTCAAAAACAAGTGACAATATAGTTTGTCTGAAGTTCTACAAGAATGTCCATGACAGCATGTCTATCTAAAATGGCAAAGAAAAGGTTTGAAAATAGTGTTAAAATACTTCAACTTAAGAGAGTAATTTAAGTAGGTAAAGATGAATCCTCTTTTCATCAAAACAGTGAAGAAGCCTCTGCCGCCACCACCACCCTGAGGACAAGGCAGAAGAATTCAACTGCATGGCACCCAGCAAATGATGATCAAGCAAACATTTTATTACTTTCAAACAATATAATTATTTTCACCTATTCTAAATTATAATAAAGAGTTAAATTGTAACAAGAAAAACAAGTGCAAAGCTGGGACAGGTTGCTAATAATTTATATACATTAAAAACATAAGGTTGTCTTGCAACAAACCTAATTCAATGTGAATCTACAATTAGGTTTAACTCATTAAAAATTCCTTTCCCATTTATATCGATTCTTGCAGAGACAAATTTCTGTTCTCCCTTGTGTCTGTCTTATAATTTTGTTATAATTGTTCTTTCACATGGAAGGCAGTGCAGCCTGGGATATAATTTAAGAACTGACAGCAATTTATTTGTATTGTGAAGCAAATTACAAAAAATGTAAATAGTTAAAATGTAAGACTATGCTAAGTCCAAAATTCAGAATATAACATTTGTAATGGTACCTCATTTTTCGCAATTAGGTAAGTATTATTTAAAATACTTGGCTCAATTTTTCCTGAGTAATTGCTTTGCTGACTTCGCTCAATAATTTATTTTTTTGAACGCAAACAAGATAAGTGCATTTTAAAAAATTAACTTTTGATACATTCATAGATAGTTATTAATGTATTTTATACCAAGTGGTGTCCATTAGTATTACAAAGTATTACACAATGAAACTAGTTTATACACTTAACAGGATTATGTACAACTGAAAAACCCCTTAAATATATTATTTGGTAGGCATAATTAAAAATGAACTTAAAACTCGAAAGACCTTGCTATGTAAAAGTTTTTTTTTTCAAACAACGCTAAATAAAAAAATTTGTGCCCACCACAAAATAAAACTTCCTGACCAAACTTTACATGTTTCACAAATTAAATATTATATTTCACAATTTTCCCACTGATACAAAGTAATTATTTGACAACTAATGGTCAATAACATTAGGAGTGTGTTACTACATAAATATCAAATAAGTAGTATAAAGCATAAAAGATTTTAAATAGTAATATAAACTACATAAAAAACATAGATTCTAGTTAGAAGTTCCAAAGCACATAACCCTGAGACTAATTAAGATATGTATATGAGCATGCCGATGTCACACTCTACACCCACCATGAACCAAAGATCCCACCATGAACCAAACAGTCTCTTAAATGCACAATAATAGATAATGAATAATTGATTATGAATTATTTTCAAATAATTGACCTCGTTCTCCTATACCTCACACTTGAAAAATTTTGTTATGCATATCATCTTTGTACATGTGTAAAACAAAAGAATCACAAATTATCATTTTTTGGTTCCAACAAATGTTTTTTCCCACAAGCAGTGCTTCAAAGACATTTAAAATATTGCATTGGAAATGGATTTTAACAGGACATATCTCCCCCTTCCCTATGTAGTACCAGTCATCAATCCCAAAACTAATAATAATGTTAATAATCATTATGATTTGGGGGTAAATACATAGAACACTAAAACTTAAGGACCAGTCACCGACAAACTTAAGCCTGGTGCTAAAATGTCTAGGATAGATAAAAATAACCAGTATAGTGCCCAATAAAAATAGATGATAACGAAAACATTACATATTTTACACTCTTGAGACTGATCGTTAAGTACAGAGTAACACATACTAAACATTCCAACTAATATAAACTGATTTTGTTGTTTTATGTGTACCTTTTAACTATTCAGTGCTCTGGATTTGTTCTTTCTAATATGTGTAAAGTCTGCATCATGTCAGATCAATGACATACTGCAAATAGAGATGAACAGAAAAAAAATTTCTCTTTCATTGTTTCATCAGTTTCATATTGTGGTAAAAGCAATGCATTTGGTGAAGTAAATTAATTTGGACATCATTTATTTTATTTATTAATAACGTAAACACATTCAGCAATCAACAAGGGGCAAACAAAACCACAGTCATCATCAATTATCCCAGAACTCTCAGGCTAAAAAATGCACTCTATATTCTTTTGACATACAAGAAGACCCACATAGTTCACCACCACAAATGAGTCATGTACCTGCTATGTCGGGCAGCATTTAGAGACAAGTATCACCCTGCACACCAAGTACATAACTAGTCTTCTTCAGGCATTAACAAGTGATGTACAGCAAATGTCACTCATCTCAGAAGTGTTAATCTGAATAAGCAATGTTTCCTATTATATCCATAACTATAACTCCAAATAATTTACCCTGATAACCCTGGTTTCATACCAGTGTTATTAGGTTAAATAAGACCTTCCAAGAGAGGAAATGGACCATTTCCCATTCACACCCTTGTAATCTGCCCTCTCATTGGTTTAGGCACAATAATTAAAAGAAAGTTGAAACAGTTAAATCTTTCTTGAATCTCATTATTTATGGTTGTATTAAATATAGTTTTTATGATTATCTGTTAAACAAACTATAAAAGTGGATATCAAAACTGATGCTTAATCACTTAGGGTGCATGGGCATAAAACAAATTATACCATGCATACCAAAGTTTATTTTCCATGTACACAACTTGATCCTGAACAAGGAAGTACATCATATGATTCATCCAGTTCTGCACTGGTTGAAACATACTTCATCAATCCAATGTACATCTCGTTTCATGGTGTTGCACTGCATTCTGTTCTTTGAATTCTTCATCCACTGTAACAAAAACCTAAGACCAATTTATTGCTAACCTTGTGTGATCGGGTCCCACAGGAGTGTACTTATAATCCGCTTGGATATGATGCACTTGCATAAACTGGTGAAGCTTCGATTTGGCATTATCAACAGTCCAATTACCATGGATACTGGCATTCACATCCAAATCTTCAGCCTACAAGAAAAAGACACAATTTTCAAATCACCAAGACACTATTAATGGAAATGTAGTGACATAATAGTGTTTACTTCACAATAAAGTTAAAGAAATTTAAGATGTTCATAACATTTTAAGTCAATTATTTCGAAAAGCCCAAGTCACATTTTCCATTACCAACAAGTAAATTTATTTCTGTTAGTAGCCCATGATCTAGAAAATGTTACTTTCCTAGTTAAGTTTATAATTTCGTATCTTGAAATTCTGTGTTTCGACACATGGGAACAAAATACCTGTCTCAACTAAATATTGCAATATGGTTCATACAAAGTTGGTAGAAAACTTGGGTAGCATCTAACTAACATCTAAAAATTACTGTTTCATTCTGAAAATATAATTTATATAAACAGCTTTTCTTATTTACAGCCATTTTCAGTGAAATCATTCCGCACTATTCCTTTCTCTGCTCAATTCTTGTAGACTTTGTTAGATATATATTACATATATTTACTTAATTAAAAATTGTTGAAATATTAATGCCAGCTTGCATGTGATGTAGGAGGCAATGTTGGTGGAAGCAGCACTCGATGAAGACTACAGGATATGAGAGTTAGGATTCAACAACCATGGACTAAATTGATCCAAAATTCAGACCAATTTACTAACCTTTTCCACTTCTTGTTGCTCCGCAAGTCTGTCTATGTATGTGAAAGGCTTGGAATTTCCATCCCTTTGATAAGGACGGTAAGCTTCCCCAATCTCATTGGGTCCCATACCAGGTTGAAAAACTGGTTTTGTAAGGCCCAAAGAGATGTGTGGTGCAGGAGCTGATCCATCAGGGAGATCAGAAGGTGGCTTTACTTCCACACCAACACCTAACTAATATTTCAACATGTTTAAAAAAATCAATTCTTCAGAGAGCTGAGCAAATTAATGTAAAATCAATGGGTACTTACATCTCTTGGCACATCATTTGCATTAACTAGAGCTTGTCTAACAAGATATTGAACAAAATCACGGGCAGCATTACTCTGAGCATCCTTTTTGTTGGTTGAATTTCCTGCTCCTACATAATCAAAACCTTCAACACGTACTTCACACAAGAACCGTTGTCTATGTTTGGGTCCTAAACAAAGGGGATTCATGAAATGCTTACACCCACCCACATTAGGGTCATTCCATGTCAAATCAACACAAAAAAAGAGCATTTTTATCCTCACCATCTCGGATTTTCTTGAAATTTGGCACAGGTGTACTTGGAAAATTACGAAATTTTTTTTGGATATGTCGATTGGTTTTTGAATTACAAGGTTGTAAAGTTGTCGTGAATGGGTTCAAAAACTGGCAACACCAATATTTTGAATTGCTGTAGAAGCTTTCCTAATTGAGCTACAGACCTGAGATTGGTGACATTTTACAGCATTTCTAATGCCCTTTCTTATGATATGCAACACTATATAGGTTAAGATAGGAGAAAAATTTTAAAACTTAATTTAAAATTTAAATTTTTTCAAAAAGTACATATTTTAAATTTTTTAAATTAATTCCATGAATAGCTAGTAATGTTATAAATCACAGGGCAAAATATAAATTTGGGATGATAATGGCTTCATTGTTAAAAAAATTGAAGAATAAAGCTCCTTTTCATGAAAAAATAATTTTGATAATATTAAAATAATAAATTAATTAATAATAATTTTGAATCATAATGAATCATTATTATTATTTATATTATTGATATTGTAATTATTTTAATTAATAATTATAATGATTACAATAATTGTTTATATTAATTTATAATAAATATATTATTTTAATGAAATAATGCAATATAGAAAAAAAATAATACAAAAATAATTAAATTCAATACTTCTGTTCAAGAACAGTCTTCTATGTCAGACATCAGCCTGTTTAACAGCGAGGTCATTGGAGCCCTTAAAACTTGTACAGGTAGGGAAAATGCAGTTACGCACTAGGGAGAGCCAACATGACTCTCCCCGCGTGTGGGACTCGCCGAAAGACTCAGCCATACCCACTAAAAACCCTCCTGCATTACAACTCAAAACACAAATTCCAACATATCGCAAAACTTTCCCACAAACATTTTTTAAAAAAAGAAGAAGAAGATGAAAGAGGAAAATGAAAGATACCCTAGCCCTAATTACAGTGTGTATAGCCCTTCCTTAGTGGATGTATTTTGAGTTGGTTGTATGTATTTAAAGATTATTCATGGTTTAGCTCTAATGTGATGATGTAATTATTTTATATATTCATGTTTAGAATTACTGGTTAACATTTAACAAGTGTTTGAGAGTTTAAGTGTGTTTTTCTTTTGCTCAATATGGAAAGTGATATATCAAGAATTCATTGTTGTAATCCATTAAAGAAAACAAATCACTTTGTTAGAGACATGGAAAAGCTCAGAAACGTCACAGTATAGATGCCTGAATTGTATCTACAAATAATCAGTGACTCAAAAATTTGTGATAAATGTAGAAAGGAAATTACTACGGTAAAAAATGCACAGCCCCTAATATACAAAAATGTTGAAGATGATCATTCTTACTCGGAAACATTCTTGGACAGTGACACAGACCTTACAACAAACTCAGAGGTTGTCCAGTCACTTAATATATCTCTTGAACAGTTGGGCGAGTCTCCCATTGTAAAGAAAAAAATGAAATGCTATTAGTATAGTGCATCGAAAGTAAGAAAAATTTCCTCTACTATGAAACGTAAACTTTTTCCTACTGCTGCTGAAATTTCATCAGAAAGTAATATGGAGAAATCAGAAGTTGTCAAAAATCTGAAAATTAAATTTTCCAGTTGTACGAGTAGGACGAAAAAGCTATGCTTCTAACATGTTTACCTGAAAATTGGAGCATTAGAAAGATAATGCGTGAATTTGATGCACCAAACTACATGGTCAGGTAATCAAAAAAAATTCTTAGAGAAAAGGGCTTTTTGGAAAGTCCAAATTTAAAACCAGGGAAAAGCTTGCCAGTAGAGACAGTAGAAATTGTACGTTCATTTTATGAACATGAAGTTAATAGAGCAATGCCGGGTATCAAAGATTGTGTGACAGTTACTAAAGCAGATGGAAGTAAATCGAATATTTCGAAAAGACTCATATTGTGTAACCTTAAGGAAGCACACAAACATTTTAAGGACAAGTTTCCCAGCATAAAAATTGGTTGCTCTAAATTTGCTGAATTGAGACCTAAACATTGTATATTAGCTGGACAAAGTGGCACACACTCTGTGTGTGCACAATTCACCAAAACGTGAAACTAATGATAGAAAATTCTAACTTAACACTGTAACAAATGGTAAATTGCAAAATTGCAAGCAGTGTCTTGCAAAAACGCTTTGTAACCCATCATCTGTTGATTGCAACATGGGGAAATGTACTTACTGTCCAGGTGGAAATGAAATACGTAAAATTTTGGAAGTATCCTTTGCTGAAAGTTTAGTTGAAAAAGTACAATTCCGCCAGTAGGTTTCAGTTGATCGCTGTAATCTACAGATTTTAGAGAAAGATTCAGATGAATTTATTGATTTATTCTGCAGTAAGTTGTCATCTTTGGTTCAGCATGACTTCATAGCCAAGCAGCAGGGATCTTTTCTAAACCAAACAAAGGAAAATCTAAAAGAATCATAATTTGTCACCTGTGATTTTTCTGAAAATTACAGCATCGAGCTACAAGATGAAGCACAGAGCTACCACTGGTCAAGCCAACAGGTCACAATCCATCCCTTTGTTATATATTACAAAGAGAAAAGCAAAATTGAACATGTTAGTTACACAATAGTTTCTGATTCCCTAGAGCACAACACAGTTGCTGCATATACTAAAAAAAAACAATTCATAACCTTTCTGACAGACAAATTTCAAAAACTTCCAAAAAAGATTTTCTATTTTTCAGACGGGTCTGCTGCCCTATACAAAAAAATTCTTAAACCTCTGCTTTCATGAGGAAGATTTTAAAGTGAAAGGAGAGTGGCACTTTTTTGCCACAGCTCATGGCAAAGGGCCTTGCGATGGAGTAGGAGGATCAGTAAAGAGACTGGCAGCTCGTGCCAGTTTGCAAAGACCCTATGAAAATCAAATCCAAACCACAATACAACTTTTTGAGTGGGTAGTAGAAAACATTACCAACATAGACTTTGCATATTCAAGCCAAGAAAACTATGTTGAATCAGAGTGCTTTTAAAAAAATCTGTTTGATCAAGTGTTGGCTATCAAAGGAACACACCAATACTATGCTTTCATTCCTAAATCTGCTTCCAAAATATTGGTTAAAAACTTTTCTATGGATTCAGAAGTTTGCGAAAAGAAAGTATCAAAATCTCCTAATAAACTTAAATTAGCAGATATATCAGGCTACATTACTGTAACCTATGAAGCAAACTGGTGGCGGGTATGTTTTAGAGAAAAATGAAGAACTTGATGAAGTAAAAGTAACTTTTCTTCATCCAGTTGGGCCCTCTAAATCATTATCATATCCAAGAAATGCTGATATTCTGTGGGTCTCAGTAGTGGATATTCTGAAGAAAGTGGATCCTGTAACTCCTACTGGAAGAACTTATGTTCTACTTGAAAAAGATGTATGCCACACAAATGAAGCCTTTCAAATGTAAAATAATAAACAGATCCAATTACTTAATAGTAAGTTTTACTTTGGACTTAGTATAAAATTTTTATTCATGTCAGTGTTTATGTTTATTTTCATGAAAATGTCAATATTAGCATTGTTGTATTAATTAAAATGAATACAGAGTTGAATTAATGGGAATAGAGCTTTATTCTTCAATTTTTTTTAAACAATGAAGCCATTATCATCCCAAATTTAAATTTTGCCCTGTGATTTATAAGACTACCAGCTATTCATGGAATTAATTTTAAAATATGATTAATTTAAATTAAGTTTTAAAATTTTTTCTATCTTAACCTATAGTGTTGCATATCATAAGAAAGGGCATTAAAAATGCTGTAAAATGTCTCCAATCCCAGGTCCAAGCTCAATTAGGAAAGCTTCTACAGCAATTCAAAAAATTGGTGTTGCCAGTTTTTGGGTCCATTTATTCAAAAACAACTTTACAGCCCTGTAATTCAAAAACCAGTTGACATATCCCAGTCAAATTTCATATTTTTCCAAGTCTATACCAATGGTACACCTGTGCCAAATTTGAAGAAAATCAGAGATTGTGAGGTTCAGACCCTGTGTTGATTTGATGTGGAATGACCCAGTACAGAAAATAATAAAGTATGCTCACCTGTGGGTCTTACATCAAACTGTGGTGACACTTTCTGTTTAGTACACCACTGATGGAAAAATGATTTTATATCCGCCATTTTAGTTCAAATTTTCGTTGCTGTATAAAGTTGGTGCGCTAAAAATACATAGTTTTTGTAAAAGCAACAATATAACAACCCCCGTAAGTAAACTACACTCGAGAATTCAATACAATAATGCGTCACGTAAACAATGTATACAATAGATCCCACCAAATACATTACAGATAACTTACTTAAAAGATCCAAATGACCTATGTCACGTTACAAAAACAACAATTCACACACACAAAAGCACACAATAACTAAGCCGACCAAACGCTGGCCTGAACCGAACCTGAAAAATGTCACACAAACGTTTCCGTCACACCAGCAGCTGATTCCAGCTCACCGGTACCCTCACCTTTGTAGCAGAAGCTACATACATCAATAACAGTCGTAACCAAGTGAACAAGTGAATGGACGATAATGAACTTGGTGCAACAAAACCCTTCCCCCGGCAAATACCAGAATATTCCATAAAAACAAAGTAACTTACAACCTGCTTACAACAAAGAATATTCTGGAAACAAGAATAAATTAACACATAAGTGCTACAATGAAAACATGTTAAAATTCTGAACAAATGACTAAATAACATGAATTGTGACCAATCGAAAAACTTGATACAAAGAGTAAGAGTATTGGTAAAGTCAAGATGCTTTAAGAGAAGTTACCAAATTTGGGAGAACTGCCAACCTAAACAATTGATTCCCCCATGTCGTATACAGCTGGACTAGTGATATTTTCAACTTGTACGTTGGATTCACTACCACCAAGCTTGACAAAATAACTCTAGGAGAGCCTGTCCTACAAAATACATGTGTAATTTATCCAAGAAATCTTAATTTTTTAATCTACTTTCAACGAAATTCATTTTACGGTAGTTTCTTTGTTGTTTCCATAGCGTTGGTACTCCCGTCAGGAATATTGCAATATTACCACACGAAGATTTTGGACTGTGATTTTAGCGTTCGTGCTGGTTCGTGCTTCGTACGTATATTCACGTGTACGTTTTCACGAGGTGTGTCGTTCTCGTTGAATAATTTCTCGAACTAGTGTGTGTTTATTTTGTCACCATGGCCGAGAAACGGAAAAGGATCCCTGCAGCTTAGAGTACACTGCAGAAGTGTGTTTTCCATATGGACTCGGTCATTAACCGAATGACCCTTGTGAAAGAAATATATTTGATACTGGAAGCGAAACTGAAGTTTTGGAGAGAATTGCTCTATTACTAGGTGTAAGTATTTATCTGCATTAATTATGATTTTATGTTAATCGTAAGTTATCAATTAAAATTACTATGTAATACAAATATGTGCATTTAGGCTAACCAACATTGAACACTTTTAGTTCAGTTTAATAAGAGAGCTATGTTTCAACTTCCAGCTAGGCTTCAATACAGTTCAGAAGATTGTGAAGAGAGGGAAAAAAGGATAAAATTTTGTCACTCCTGCCAAGAAAAGGAAGTAAGGCTATTCTGTTATGGACATGGACAATTTTTCTCAGGAAGCCATACCGCATTATATTTATAATAATCTTCAGAAAGGTATGATGTCCTGTTATTTGTATGCTAATAATCTAAATTGTATCTAATAATAAGTTCGTAATCATTCATAACTAGTTGTATTGTTGATTGACTCAGAAATAACTATTCAAAAAATAAGCAATCCAGTGTTGATTTAGGGTACCTAGTAACTGTGAAGGAAGTGTGGCAGCATGTTAAGGAAAATCCTGAAGTTTTCTTGTTCAACGGGTCTCTCCAATGAGAAAAGTTATTAGAAGTCTAGGCTGTAGGTGGAAAAAAGGAGATGAGTATTGTCACCTAAAAGAAAGTAGTGATATCACCTTCAGAAGGTCATGCTTCTTGACAGAGTTTGTCAAGAACATGAGAAGTGAATGCCCTTTGCCTGTTGTATTTTTAGATGAAACCTCAATTTATATGAATGGTAAGGCTACAGTTAACAGTATTACAAATAGCACTCAATTATTTAAGGTACTAAATGAACAATGTAATGCAACTTGCATCTGTCCTATTTAAGTAGTGAATTATTAATGTGTGATATTAATAGGAAAGCCACCCTCAAAGTCTTGGTGTAAACCAGGTGGAACCAAGGCGATGATTAAACGCCCCCAGAAAGTAGGAGGCTAGTAGTTGTACATGCAGGAAGTAAGAAAGGATTTGTGCCAAGTAAATATCAAAAACTAAATAAGAAATAAGAATATTTGTGATTCTTACGAGTTGTTTTCCTTATTTTTGTTTTAGATGCAGATTTGCTTTTTGTCACTGATTTGAAAATGGGTGATGGTTATCATAGTGCTATGGATAGCACAAATTTTGAGAAATGGACCAGAGAGAAACTAATTGTCAGTCTAAAAAGTATGGGGCGCTGTATGGTTGTTCTCGATAATGCCTCCTACCATTCGAGATTGTTGGAGAAACAACTCACCATGAAGTGGAGGAAAGACCAACTTATGGTACATTTTGCTTTGTACACTTCAACTTAGTAACACCTTAACATAAGCCTAAATGTAATTATTTTTTAAGATGTGGTTGAATCAACATGGTACTTGCCCTCCAGCCAGTGCAAAAACGGATTATTTGCAAAGGATGTGTTAGATGTTTAAAACCAAGCTGAAAAGGTTAGCTAAGTACTAAGAAATCGTTGAATGTTCTATTATTTATGTGAATGTTAATGTGGGTTTTTGCTGTTTTAGTACATCAGTCTTCATGTCGCATGACTTTGTCATCATCCCATACTCACTACATTCAACCTTTGGATCCCGTAGATAAGGCAATTATGTACCTGACACTCTGTGGAACCCATTTTAAACCAGAAGTATAGACATTATTATTTTACTTCCAGATAGATGTTTATTATTCTACCTAATTTTATTTGTATTGTATACATTTAATAATATTTATGTTTTATCAGTTTAAGTTTATCAATTTACAGTTTGGTGTCATATTTTGAGGGTGTGAAACTATTTCTCTTTTATTTTTCTCCTCGTAATAATTAATTTAAAGCTATCTTTATTATTCATATCATTAAAAAATTGACTAGTAATTTTTGGAATGTATGATTAATAGACAATGAATATCTTTTATTATGGTGAGTTAATATTTATTGAATATGAAAATATATTCAAACTCCTGACACTTATTCTGCATGGAATTATATAAGGCTGTGTATAATTATGTAATAATACTTGTTCAATCATAGTTCATGACATATTAGACCAATAGTTCATAATAACACGGATAATTTTTAATTTTAACAATTTATAATTTTAAATCAAGGAAGCAATATTAATGTTACGAGTTACTATGAAGTTAATATTAATTTTGGTATGTAGGTATGTGGTCGATGATCTTGTGAAGGAAGGTCAAGTGTTTCGTTTACCCCCTTATCACTGTGAGTTCAATCCTATCGAGATGGTCTGGGGTCTTACCATCAGGTATTTGTTTGTTTATTTATTTCCTATATAATTTTTGTGTAGTTAAATAATTACAATTTGAATTGTATGTTACTGAATTTATAATAATGTTTACTTTAGGTATTATGACAAACACATAACGTCACAGCCAGGCCAGGGATTGGATCGCACCAAGCAAATTTGAACTGAAGCACTTAATCAGGTAAGGGTTAGTTACTGGGCTAGAGGTTACTTTTATACTGTCTCATATCATTATTTTCTTATTGTATATAAGACTGTTCAGTTTAGCAATGATTCCTTCTAGATTACACCTGATGTCTGGAATAATTGTGTGGAACACACCAAGGCCTTGATTCTGGAGCGCTACAACGTTGAATTGGAAGAGATGATCATCACTCATGAGGAGAGTAACAGTGAAAATGGTGATGAGAATTATGATGACGATGACACATTGGCTACACCTCTTCCTGATTTTTGTTTTTAAGGGCTGAGCCATGACCCTCTTCGCGGTGAAGCCTCCAATATATTAAATTTAAAAATTTCTTTAGCTCTTAAAAGTATTATAATAGTCGTCTTGTTATTCTTAGGTTTAAGTTCCATTATCTACATTGTTCTTTAGTATTTTAGTAAGTTTCTGTTGTAGTAATTCGAGTTACGTTATTTTATAATTTGTAAATTTTAGTATGCCATTTGTCTTGTGAAATACAATTATTGTTTTTTGTATGAGTATTTTGTTTTCTCTTTACTATTCTTTTTCAGCAATAAGCCTTTTGCTAGGTTTTACTCAATCGCTTAACCTGAACGATTGAGACGGTCCCTAGTTTTGCTTCCTAGCATTAAATGTAAATGAGTTCCCCCTTTTCTTCTTTCCTAAGTATTTATTGTAAATAAATGTACTAAATATAGTATTTATTGTATAATTTGATTTACACACTTTCTTTATCCTTTTGTACTGCATAAAGTGCTTTGAATTTAATTTATATCTATGGTGTTGGTTGTGTTGTTTGTAACCTACCAGTTTTGATTAATTAATATTTTCTTACCGTTACATTGTCAGTCTGACATTTTCCAAGAGGTATCAGAAATTCATTTAATACTACGGTGTATTGTTTATGAAAAAATAAAATAAATTGATTCCAATTAAAATTTGTAAAATTATCTCTTATTCAAAATTGCAAGTTCATCTTTAGTTAAGAGCTCAATTATTTTATTTTTTTTTTCAAAATTCATCGGACCAAAATTGCACAAATGTTTTATGCGATATTATGTAGTCAAGTCAAAGCGAGTGTCTGGTTTTTGTTCTGAAATATTGGTGGTGGCTGCCCTGAAACACCACTGGAGTCCGCCATCTTGGTATTTTTGGAGTACTAACTCGATAACTTGAGTATAACCAAGGTAGCACAGGTTGTTATCGAGTGACGAACTCTCACTTGGGGTTGTTGTGATATCGGTTTAGTTCAGATATTCTTTATCGAGATCAATCTTTGGTATCAATATTCCGATAATATCGGATCCAAATATCGATATTTTAAGATTCATTTTTAGCACTCAAAACAACTCATTTTACCACGTAACAACGATGGTTATCAAACTGGGAAATGTTAAAATTTAGTTGAAGGTAGAGGGAGAATCTATTTTCAGCTAAATTTTAACAATTCCGAGTTTGATAAACTTAAGGGATTTTTTTCTCAAAAAGGTAGAAGGATTAAATTCAATTTTCAGCTTAATTTTAACATTTCCGAGGTTGACACATTACATATTTCTGAGATTTTTTTTAAAAGTTGAGCTGGAATTCAACCAGTTTTTAATAGTAAAAAGATGCTTCTCCATGGTAATTTGATCACAAAAATTAGTACAATACATTTCACATGATTCATGTTAAAAAAGTCGAAATGCGGGTGGGGGTGATATGAGAAAAGACCCAGGGAAAGTTGATCAGATACATAACAAATATATATTTTATTGTAAGAATTAAAACTTAATCACCGAATACGTTATTGGTTACATATTAAAACAATTGAAAATGAAGAAAAGTGAAAACTTATAAATTCTATTTAATGTATATTCAAACCAAGCATCTGAAACACTGGCCAAAAAAAGAAGTTTTTGCACGTACTTTCCAGATAAGCGATTTCTATCTTGAGTTTTGGTAGCTCCAGCTTTTAAAAAAATTTCACAAGGTACTGATGTAGATATTGCCGAGCCAGTTTGTAGAGCCCAGGAAAAATGGTCTTCGTCTCTTCCCATTGTTTAAGTGGATTTGACTTCAGGGGGCTAACTGGATTCGCTAGATATAAAGTAAATTGTGACGAATCCTTACCAGGACTTTGCTTCTTATTCATCATGTCGTGTACTAACTCCTTGTGATTCTGCCAAAAATCAAATGTCTTGTCAGCTCCAACTGAAGGCGCATGTTCCTCTGATTCTTCTGATTGCTCTGCAGCACATCGTTTTCAATTTTTCTATTGCTGTAGCACACGTCTGGACGGGATAGTGCAGTTTGAATGAAAGCGAACTTCTTAAAGGGTATGAAGGAACAAAAGACATTGTGTTAATTCCCGCTATGAGTCCTTGCTATTAACTGTACCATATATTATTAATAATATTACAAATGTCTATCGCATAACCTGAAACCTATCCTACAAGACGATCCGAAAAATAATTTTGAAAAACCTATCCTGCATGAAGATTCTAACTAAAAACCTATCCTACAAGACGATCCAAAAATAACCTGAAAAACCTATCCTACATGAAGACTAAACCAAAACGTTCTAATGAACGTTTTTTAATTTTTTTTAAATACGACATACTGCTACCAGGAACCAGTTCCATAGACTGTCCATAGACGAGGTCAACGACATGAGCTGTCCACATCCTACCAACCCCAACATGGATCCCGAGAACTCCCAGTTGTCAACGTGGAACTACACCTACGCGAAAATCCCGAGATCCCTAGTATTTCCTACACCACGTTTCCTGCATCGATTCCAGAACCCGTTCCTGTAGGAGACAACCGAGAAGTCCTAGTACTCCCTATACCTTGGGTCCTGGATTATTATTTGCTAAACACAGACTAGTTGACGTTACTGACAATTTAAGTCATAGTATTACTGTTTCAATACTTTCAATGAATTCATTGCTTCATTAATGTCTCATTGTTATTTTTATTTACATGTTTCTTCATGTACATATGTTTATTTTCATTTATATGCTTCTTCATGTATTCATGCTTCTTCTCATTTACATATTTCTTCAATTCAATTATGTTTTATGTATTTACTTCATGTTTATGTTACTTTATGAACTCAGTGCTTTAACTATATTTGTGTTAATTTCTATACTCATGTTTCTTTATAAAATTAATCGATTCCTTAACTTAGTGTAATTAATTTCATGATAACGTTTCATAAATTAATGTACAATACAAGAATTTTATTGTTCTGATTCCTATCATAATACGTTTCGACAACAGCAATAAACTTGTCAGTCCCTTTCATGATTTTGAACATAACTATTATCTTTCGTAGTTAATTAAAATAGTTTAAGTTCTTAATTTATTTATTTTCTTTTTTTTTAGGGGTAAATCAACATAGGATGAACACGTGTTATTTACCTTCAGTTTAGAAGTAGGTACTTTAATAATAATAATAAATTTATTGTCAAAAAACAGTACAAACTGCGTATGACCACGTGGAGGACAATAAACTAATTTACTCTCGGGAAGCAAGCAAGGGACCATCCCATCAATTCCGATCAAGGGCTCTAAGGCAGATATTTGAATGTTCTTAGAAAACCCCGACAGAATAGAAAAGTTTTGACCCTACGACGTGATATTTGCTAGTCACCAAATATAGTCTCTCGGAGGTAGCCATCCTCTAGAGAGCGCGTACCCTGGGTCGCGGATGGGGGAACCCATCATATATGATGGGCTAGTCTGAATACATTGAATAAGGACTCGTGGTCCAAAAGGCCCCTAGGGGCTATCATCTTGATAGTTGGAGACTGGCACCTCCCATTGCTGGTGCTGACCTCTTCTTATTCTGACTTCCAGGCAGACCACTTCTTTTATCTTTTCTATCGGTCACTCTTGACCAACTCTTGATTTTTTCGAACCCGATGCTATTAGGTTGCGAGGGCTAGGGAGTATTTCATTTTCCTTCACTAGATTATTCTTTGTGGCCTTCACGACGGTATTCCCGTCTCCCTATTAACAATGGCAAAAACAAATTTGGAAAATAATACCCCAGATGGTACGCTACTAAATGTAGAAAATCCATCCTTCTTGCGGTAGGGTGGCCTCACGGATTCTGGGGGAGGCCATCCATTGTCTACTAGGGACATTCAATGGGAACAAAACCCAA
>NNCF01128818.1:385133-402781 GCA_002313205.1 Laupala kohalensis | reverse complement strand
GAGCCACTCAGAAAAACGTCACCTCTTATACCACAATGTAAAAGGTGTCAAGGATACAATCACACACAAAGATTCTGTCAGCTTAATCCAAGATGCATTCGCTGTGCTGAGAAACATTTAATAAATGATTGTAAAAAAAGGAAAGACAGCACTCCTTTGTGTTAACTATCGCGAAAACCAACCGGCCAGCTATAGGGTCTGTGAAGTTGCCAAGGCTTTACAAAAGCGAAGAAATGAACTAATAGATAAAAAACAAAAAGTAGTAACTAATCGCTACAATACCATGGCAAATAAAACTCCACAGAAACTTAGTGAATCTGTACAAATAAGGAGTGAAAGAGATAGCACGCGTACAAATACATTCTCTGAAGTGCTAAAAGAGAAAGTAGAATATGAAGAACTCCTGAAACAAATATAAACAAAATTGGATAAGCAAGAACAGACTAACAAAGTAATATTAGAAAGATTGTCTCTGTTAGAGACAAATAAAAACAAACCCAGCAATAATAAAGCAAGAAAAAGATAATGGATTATATTCGTATTGCAGAATGTAATGCAAAAGGATTCTTTCAACATTCACAAACATTAGAAGTTTTCTTAAAATTGCATAAAGTTGACGTTTGTCTTGTCTCTGAAACACGCTGTACAAAAGAATCCTATATCAAAATGCAAGGATATAACATAAATCATACCAATTATCCCTCCAACAAAGCTAGATAAACTGTTATAATAAAAGAAAACCTGAAATATTATGAAAAAAGTAAATGTCAGCTAGAGCCTTTACAAGCAACGACAATTAAAGTCCAAACAAAATATAAGCAGTATACGATATCTGCAATATACTGTCCTCCCCATTATGTATTGAAAAAGAATAATTTTGTCAGTTTTTTCAAACTTATGGGGATTATTTTATTATAGGTGGTGATTTTAATGCCAAGCACACACATTGGGGGTCAAGACTCACAACTGGTAAAGGAAAGGAACTCTATAACTAGTATAGAGTGTAGTGTATAACTGTGAATTTCATTCAACAAGAAAACTAACCTACTGACCAAGTGATCAAAACAAAGTGCCTGACTTAATTGACCTCTTTGTAACCAAAGGGGTATCTGAAAATTATATTCAAGTTGATGAGTATTTAGATCTTGCATCAGACCACACGCCTAGCGTGCTAACTCTTAGTACTTCTGCAATTAAGAAACAAACGTCACTGTATCTAACTAATTGGAAAACAGAATGGCATTCATTTAAAGCTGAAATAGAGGAAAATATTGAACTGAAAGTACCACTTAAGACACCTCTAGAAGCAGAAGAGGAAGTTGAGAAGTTCAATTCTATATTACAGCAAGCGGCGTGGCGTAGTACGCCTGAAATACCTAGACGAACTAAGGGTTACAATTTCCCTAAAGAAGTAAGGGATATGGTGCACATGAAAAGGAAAGCAAGAAAGAAATGGTATCAAACCAGATCAGAAGACAAAACTGTTTTTAATAAACTTACAAATGATTTAAAAAATTTAATAAAAGAATTTAAACACGAATCCTTAAATAAACATCTTAGCGAGCTAACTGCTGATAAAAGTTAAGAATACTCACTCTGGAAAGCCACTAAAAGCATTAAACGGCCAAAAAGCAGACACCTCCAATTAGAAAAGACGATAGTTGGGCAAAAAGCAAAAAAAGGAGGTCTATTTGCTGAACACCTGTTTAAGACATTCAAGGCACACCCTAGACTTACACACGATGAAAATATAGTAAGTACTAAGAAAACAGATAAAATTAATATTAAACTAGTCACTATAAGAGAACTGAACAATGTAATCAAAAATAACTTAAAAGTTAAAAAAAGCCCCGGGGTATGATTTGATAACTGGTAATATTTTGAAGGAACGTCCTAGAACAGGACTCATAAAATTTTTGCAAATAGTAAACGCTGCAATTAGATTAAAATACATTCCGAAACAATGGAAAGTAGCTGAAGTAGTAATGATACCTAAACCTGGTAAGCCTGTGAATGAAGTTACATCTTACAGGCCAATATCTCTATTTCCGGTAATGTACAAAATATTTGAAAGGTTATGCCAATTATAGAAGAAAGAAACTTGATCCCCTGCAGTTAGCTGTAGATCAAGTAAACTCTTGGACAAAGAAATGGCGGATGAAGCTAAAAGAGTCAAAATCCACACATATTGATTTTACTAACAAAAAGATAACACATTTCCCGGTTACCATAAATTCGGAAGTTATACCCTATGCGAATACGGGGAAATGTCTAGGGATGTCACTTGATACCAAACTCCGTTGGAAAGAACACGTGAAAAAGAAAACTCAATATAAAATACAACAAAGTGTACTGTTTTATTGGAAGAAACTCCAAGCTATCAGTGTACGATAAGATATTATTATACAAACAAATCCTAAGGCCAATATGGGATACAATTATGAATAGTGAAGTAACAAAACTGTTGCAGTTTCCTGTGCTTCGAAGGTTGAAGAGAACTAAACCAAGTGACTTAGTGCATAAGTGACTGAAGTGTTTTGTTGTGCAGAGTCCATTGCTGAATGGACATCTGACAAAATGTTAACCTATTTTATAAGGACAAATTACTAGATAATCTTTATTAAGATTAGTTGAAATAAATTTAATAAATAAAAAACGAAATATAGTAACCCTACGACGAGATATCAGTCACAAAAAAGTGGTGACCTCCCGAATGATATTTGACTGTCACCATATAAAGTGGTGACCCTATGTCGTGATATTTAACTCACCAAACATTATCAAAATTTTTTGAACTGTCACCAAATAAATTTGTGACCTTCCAACGTGATAAAATACACTCAACGTAATATTCAACTCTCTCATCCCAATCAAAAATTTTAAATCAATGTCACTATAAAAATGGTGACCCCGAAAACGTGTTTCACGAAATAAATTATGCGTAACAGGAATAAAAGTCCTGAAATTTTTTTCGCGATCACAGATAGCGGGAATAAAATTACCGCGATAATTTGCATTCTATTCGTGTTATGTGTATGTGTAGTCTTTCATTTGTTTTCAGTTGCTGTACATTGCTTACAAATCCACTGCCACCTGTAAATTCCAAATTTCCGAAGATTTAATTGCACATCTACACGGGAACATTCCACACCCAGAGAATTACCGATCCATTTAAAAAATACGTCCATCTAATTACTAACTTAGATTACGACATTATTACGGAAGTAGACGAGAATCTACTGACGCCTGACAGTAGCAATGCTTATGAGAATCTGAAGCAGTTCTTTATCGACCAGTTTACTACCTCACAAAGAGAAAGAATAGACAATATCCTATCAACTGAGGCCATCGGCGAACGCGCGCCTTCACAATTTTTCAGACATTTCAAAAATCTAGCTGCCACTAAACACCAAGACAACTCATTTTTAAGAGAAATTTGGCTATGTGCAATACTAGTACGAATTAGAACTATTCTAACGGGATCGCGCATTACGGATATGAACAAACTAGCAACAGTAGCGGATAAAATCCATGAGACTTTCCTAACATCCACGACACCCACCGCCGTCCAGCAATCTACCACTCCTGACCCCAGAATCAACTATTTAATTCAACTATTGTGTGAACTAACAAAACAAATGGCACAATTACAACGATTCTCATCAATCAGCATGTGACGACAGCAAGCATCACAACACGTGAACCATCTTGAAACCCACGGAAGTTTCGCCCCCGAGTGAACCACCGACCTGCGCCATACAAAACATGCTGGTACCATGAAACTTACGGGAAGTTAACAAAACGGTGTAATAACCCGTGTGCGTTTAGGTTGAAAAATCCTCCAACTAACATAGTCAATTGTAACAAATTAAAAATACACGCTTCTTGCCTGCCAAACAGCACATCAAACTCTTCACCAGTGGCATGCTAAGCAACGGATGCAATTTCTAATTTTACGAAACTGACGGAAATACATCGGAACCAAGTTAAAAACCTTTAAAGTCGATTCTGAAAAAAACAGCTTTTCTACACGACGTGAACAACAAAACTAGCGGACATGTACTAACCTCAAGATCAGTAATGAATTTATTTCAACATACCGCAAACAGAAAGAACTTTCTCAATGCAAACTGAACTAGTACCCGAAAATCCAACTTACTTGAGATGCTTGGTCTTAATCGGTGATCTGAGGTCAGTGACCTCGAGCAATGACATCTCCAAGTACAAAGTCTGGACGGGATAGTGCAGTTTGAATGAAAGTGAACTTCTTAAAGGGTATGAAGGAACAAAAGACATTGAGTTAATTCACGCTATGAGTCCTTGCTATTAACTGTACCATATATTATTAATAATATTACAAATGTCTATCGCATAACCTGAAACCTATCCTACAAGACGATCCGAAAAATAATTTTGAAAAACCTATCCTACATGAAGACTCTAAACCAAAACGTTCTAATGGACGTTTTTTAATTTTTTTAAAATACGACATACTGCTACCAGGAACGAGTTCCATAGACGAGATCAACGACATGAGCTGTCCACATCCTACCAACCCCAACATGGATCCCGAGAACTCCCGGTTGTCAACGTGGAACTACACCTACGCGAAAATCCCGAGACCCCTAGTACTTCCTACACCTCGGTTCATGGATCAGATCCAGAATCCATTTCTGCAGAAGGCCACCGAGACCGCACAGACGAAACTTTTTTCTTCACGTATAAAGTTTTTTTAGTTTCCCACACAGCAACATACCAAAAAAAATTTCTTATCAAACGGGAAGTTTTTTTCAAAACGGGGCAATTAATGAAGCAGAAGCTACATACATCAATAACAGTCGTAACCAAGTCAACAAGTGAATGGACGATAATGAACTTATTGCAACAAAACCCTTCCCTCAGCAAATACCCGAATATTCAATAAAAACAAAATAATTTACAACAAAGAATATTCTGGAAACATGAACAATTGAACACAATGGTTCTACAATGAAAACATGTTAAAATTCTGAACAAATGACTAAATATCATGTATTGTGACCAATCGAAAAACTTGAAACAAAAAGTAAGAGTATTGGTAACCAAGGTAGCACAGGTTGTTATCGAGTGCCGAACTCACACTTCGATACGAGCATCCGAGGGCTCACAATTACACAAAAGTGACTACTTTGCAGCTAACGTTTCTCTGAAATTTATTACTTTCCTTTCTCGCTGGAGTCAATTAATTATCGGATCGAACTTCTTTGGCGAGACGAACTAGTTCCTATTATCTGGTAGTTCTTGGTTTCTCACTGCACAGACTTTGGATACTCTAATACTGTTATGTACTCATTACTTGTGATTAAATTTGGCGCTTCTTACGATCTGAATTCACTTGAGCTCGTACACTATTGTTCATCAGCATCACAGTTTATTTCACAAGTCTCATAATGTTACTTAATTTTTAATGCACTGGTTCACTCGAATGATTTATCATTCTAATCTTATGAATTTCAGATTATTCGCACTTTGTTTGTCTCTACTGTTCGCGAAAACCGCACTTCGTTTATTGAATTTCTTGTTTTGTAGCACTTTTGATAAATACAACATTGTAAAGATATTACTTGGAATATCTTCAACTCGCACTCCAAAATTTAGTTATTCAGACTGATTGATCCACAACTTGATTAAAAGTTAATTTTTGAACGAGAGAGAAAAAGAAAACTTATGATGATCTACTGCCTGATCACCATCTGATCATCTGATCTGTACCAAAAAAAACTTCTCTCTGCCCCCCAAAAAACTTATCCTCTCCTCTCGAGTGCCCTCGTGCCCTCCTTTTTGTGGTAAAATCCTGTCATGTGACATCCCCTTTCCTCATAGTTCCTTCACCAAATGTGAGTTTACTGCCCTTCTCCCCACTACAATTTAAATTGGTTATTTTCGAAAAGAAAGTTTTTGGAACTTCATTTTGCCAATAGCCCCTCTAGGCTCCTCCCACCTTGATTTCTGATTGGTAGTTACAATTTTGCTTTCTTCTCAGACTTCGATGGCTACCGATGCTAGTCGTTCCGCCATTTTGTTCCCTCTCAAACAACAGCCTTTGTGACGGTTTTCTGCGCAGTTGCCTGTGCGGTATGCTTCTTAAATCCCAAGTTTTATGACTTTATAGCTCTCTTAGCGCGGTGTTTTTTGAGCCTGCCACCAGCCACGATTCTAATTGGAACTTGCTTCGACCGTCAGCACCCTCCTTGAACTTAAATTATATGACCTCTTATGAATTTTGTGTCTGTGTAGCTTACCGACAACCTTCCAAAATTTTCCGCAGCGAAACTTTTTGTTTCACCCCAACCGCTGTCCCCTGCGATGTGTGCAGGGTACCCGCTTCGTTCTTTTCTTCCGACGCGAGTTATTACATCTCCGGACCTTTCTCTGACCGCTTACCACCGCTGTGACCTTTTTTTTTCGCTTCATTCTATGCGGTATTGCTTTGGGAAAATAATATTCCCTGATATCCGCTCCTTCTGCGGGCTGTCTGTTAGAATAAATTTTGCTATTTGAATTTCTAAAGGTTCTTTTTCTAAACGTTGCGGCATGTTCAAACTTGTCTCTTCCTTTGCGTGGGAACTCGGCGCTGCTTCTTTGAGTTATTTGAGAATAATAGTTTTTTATGGTTCTTTTTGTATCTTTCTATTTCTAAAGGAGCCTGTGATACTTCGCCAACAATAATTTCTCTTGCCTGAGTCTGACTGTACCTCTGAGTTAACCCTCTACTATCTACTTTTTCTGAATAGTAATTCTTATTAATTTTTGAGAATGTGATTTAATTATTTGATTATTCATCCAGTCTCAATATACCTATAAATTTCAGCATAAGTATCAACGACAGGGAGTAGTACAAAGCTGACAGTCTGGCAGCAATAAAATTCTTACCAACTCTTAAAAAGCTACCCCTAAAGTGCCCGTTTGTGGCTTATGCCATTTTGTCACAAAACGGTTAGGTTTTTGTAAAAAAAATAATTACAAAAATAATCATCATTCGATTTCCTACAAAAAAGGCACTTACCATTTTTGAGATAGGTGTAGTCGTTCTCGTGCTGTACGCTCTCCAATCAAGAGGTAGTTCTCAAAATCATAATTATCCATCATTTTTCGATAAAGAAATAGTTATTTCGGCATCTTAAGATCTCAAAGGACCTGTTTAACCGAATGCAGTGATATATACAACAAAGTTGCTGCATCAATATGAACTTTGGTTGAGAAACTATTCTCATTATTAGTGCGAAATTAAGGTGACCGGCTATCACGCACATATTTCGTCTATTATTCCCTGCGCGCGCTTCTTGTCGCATCTGTGTTTGGAAGTCTATGTGCTTGTTTTCGTGTCGCGGTGCTTGAAAAATGTAAGTTTATTCGTTTTAACTTGTACAGTCAACTTTTTTCTTATAAAATCATTTTTCTGAAAAAACTTTCTGTCTTGAACACAATTTTGGCCCATGTTGCAAAAACACAATTCCAACTTCTCGGCTCTGACTTAGGGGTGGCGTTTGAATACATGTTCATGTAAGTTGAGCTCTATGCTTATGTATTTTAATGATTGCATGAATATTTTGTAATTTTGTATATTCTAATGTTCTAATGTTTTTAAATAAAAGAATCATGCATATGTTTTATTCGCGATTTCTTCTAAAAGCTATGTATTTAATTACTAAAATAATAATTCTAAGAATTTGTTTGACTTATTGGTTTATTGGAAGTAGTGAGATGATGGAAGCTATAAATGTACAAAAATAATGTAATGTTACCCAATTTTGTGCTGTTCTATTTTAGCAACTTTGGTGCGGTGAGTTACAAGTATCGACTCTAAGAGCAATACCTGCGTTTTGAGATACACGGAAAACGTCTGAAGTTATTTACGTACTAGGATTTTAACGTACAACGTCGACTTACGGATTTCCTCGTGAAATTATTCTTCACAATAACCAATGTCATAATTTCTAGAAAACTCTAATGACTCCACTGACATCCCCACTGTCGTTTCATGCAATCTCATCTGAGAAATGTCAGAGAGATTTTGTTATTGTGTGTATAAAATATTTTTCCATGTATATCAAACGATCGATTGATGGCAGAAGTGTACGTCTGGTAAAATAACTATACACATCGGAATACAAAAAAATGTAACATGAAGAATTGTGACAATACCATCATAAAACAATGCAATGACTTAAGCAGATATTAGCTTTCTAGATTTGTGAAACGTTCTGCTTTAAGTAAAGTATATACCAGTGGGGAAAACTTTATCTTCAGTATTCTGAAGATGATCTTGAAAGATAATAAGATAATCCCAAAGATATCTTATGCGATTATCCTTAGGTTATCAAAATGGCGCACATAGACTCTCTTGAAGACCTCCCTGAAGATAGTCCTTAGTATATCTTAATGAGATCATCTCAAGTTAATACATATAAGATATCTCTTCAGATCATCTTTAAAATGTCCTATGTATATCTTTACTAGATCATCTCTTTCATACTATGTATATACCCTTTAAGATCATCTCTAGAATGTCTTATTTTTATCTTGACGAGATAATCTTCAAGATCATCTCCAGAATGTCTTTTATAATAATAGAAGATATATATTGTAAGAAATAATTAGTTTTAGTATTTCTGAACCTTTGACAGAAATATAAGGAGTCATATATTTTCGGAGTATTAAATAATTTGAAAATGGAGGTTGACTTGTGACACGAAGCGCGCAGTCTGGCAAGCTGGTAAGCTGGTTTCGGCAATGTAAAAGGGGAAGTCTGGTGTGTTTTAAAATAATGACAAGGGATGACACGAAGGAAACATTTGTTTGAAGCACGGTTTGGGCGAGATTGAAGGGTAAATATTTAGTGGTATATCGTAAGCTCGTGCGAGGGACGTGAGGAATCGTTATTTCTTAAGCCTGAAGAGACGCAAAAATAGCTGTCCTCGAAAATTGGACTGTGTTGAAAAATGTAAACATGTTCTGACAATTTTGAGAGGAAATAGTGGTATGTTGCGAGGCGAAAGAGGGGAAGGGGGAAACAACTTTTGAAAAACTCCTTGTGAGAAATACAATGGTGCTCTGTTTCGTAGAATTAAGAAGACGGGAATAATATACCTCTTGTAAAACGACCCTCCTGCTGGAAGGAGACATACTTAGAAGATTTTGGGGACGAAAGATCTGGATTTTAAAACCTAAACCAGACAGACAAAAAGGGAAGGAATGGCGACCACACAAGCGTGAACACGTAGACATTGATGAAGGACCTTTACCGTCATCTGTAAAACGTGAGAGATGTTGCGGGGGTAGAGAAATGGGTTCTGTCTGACAGAGTGAGGGAAGGGCGACACAAGTGTGTTGATATTCAATTTGATGTCAACTTTCAAAAACTAACAGGCCATCATGCTCGGCGTTTAGCAATTAAACCAATATCAGACAATGGTGGGTAGGAATAACTACGTCACAAAAATTTAACCAATTGGAGGAAAGTCATGTGAGTAAAAAATTGTAAGGAATTGACTAAAAATTAGGAGTGACGTCACCGTAAGGGGTGGGGCTTTGTTGCCCAGTTCCGTCAGAAGAGTGGGGAGTTGATTATTTAAGGTTGGAACAGAGACGCGGCAGAACCTTTTTTTGTTATCAGATTATCATCAGGACTATCTGTATTTGCACTACGGATCATTATTATCTGTATTATTGTTATTACAAGTTCTGACTTCGATTTTGTCATTAGAAGCATTGTTACGAGACTTTTGACTTTAAGTTTTGATCGTGATAACGATTTCTGATTTTCAGTTTCATCAGTATGATCATATTCTATTGAAGAGACATTTTGGGCGTCAATGCATCATTAGCGACGCTTCGGTTTATTTTAGAACATTGTTTTGTTCTAAGAAGATAAATGATATTAATGAACAGACCGGTTAACGCAGTGATCGTGTGAATGATGAACAATCTGACTTTATAAAGAGTGGCGAAATTAATTATTACGGGTTAATTACAAATAGAGGTTAAGCATAAACAAGTGATGAATAAAATTTCAGAGGTTAGGGAGTTTGTTGAAAAATCTAATGAAAAACTCGCAGTCGAGATCAGAACGAAGATATCAGAAGCCGTGTCATTAAATAAAAGTAATTCAAATAAACTCCAGGAGAATGTGCGGAAACAGCCGATCGAGCAAAACAAAACAGTTGAGACAAAGACTGACTCGGTAGAGCTTTGCGTTGAATTAATCTCAGAAGAAGTCAACATTATTGATCAGGAAAAATAACTTGATGGGCTGTCCGGTGTTAATCAATTAGAAACTAAAAAAGAAACGTTCATTATGATGTTAAAGTAGATTTAAATGTAAAAAAAGATGAGGAATTGGGTCGTGAAATTGAAATCGAAATGATAGACATTAGAAGTAAAGTTGAGGAACATTTTTGTGTAGTATAAAACTTAAGTAATGAACAGAAGAAAGAGTACGTAGAAAAATCGGGTTACCTCAGAACACGTAATGCTTCATTTGAAGTATGCGGTTGGGACGCGAGCTGAGAATTCGTGTTCCCGGAAGGAGAGTTCCAGGAAGCGAAGGCGCACGCCGGAGGGGGCAAAGGTAGTTGTTGTCTCGGCGGCGAAGACACTCCCAGCCGCGAGTGAAAGGCGGCCTTTGTGGCTGCGCGCTAGAGGAATCGGACACGCAGACCGTCGGGGGTGGGGGTCACTGGCGTGTGCGTCATCATTTGTCCGCGACTGCACCGGATGGTGCTCATCGTGGATGGGCTGCACGGCTTATATGGTAACAAGTCCTTCTAAAACAGAATGCGAGTGCCATGTCCACCGGAAACCGGCGACTTAGACACTCAATAGCGGGGAAAAGTGGAAGTGGGCGTGGAAAATAGTGTGGGGTGAAAGGATAAATTGATGGGAGTTATGACAGTTTTTTGAGTAGAAAGATGAGATTGAAGTGAAAGGATGAAGTTGAAAAATAGAGAGTTAAGGGTAGAATGAGGGAATGGGGAGTTGAAGTATGTCGGAAGGGTACCGACGGTGAGCACGGGGATTGACTCTGCGTTACAGATACCGAGAGTATTTATGAAATATGTTGTTGGGAGTGAGGTCGTGGAATACCTTCCGGATATGTTTCCAGACACGAAGGAATATGAATTTAGTATTAGGTTCTAAATTGTAAATTCGACGAAGATAAGAGTTGGGGGTGCCCATGAGCGGTTTAACAGCCACCCGCTGGAACGTGTTTTCGAGAATGTGAAGTCGACGATGAATTTTGTTGGAAGTGGTAGCTCAAGTTTCACAGGCATAGAGTGCCAGGCTACGAACGCAAGTTTTATGTAGTAAAAGTTTAATTTTGAGCCGGATCCTGCGATTAAAGAAGATAAGAGAGAGGCGGGCAAGAGTGCCGTTCATTTTACCATAAAGAGACTGGTGGGGGTTGCCACCGCCTCAGCTGGGTCGGCGGTATAGGGACTCTTCGGCTGCTTGAGCCTGGAGGTGACGGCTCGAATGTACGTCATTCGAACGCGCGAGACGTGAGAGAGAGCGAGGGGTTTATAGTTAATTAATCAGGTCATTTTGACCGGAGGTGGGGTAAGCAGCGGCGCCTGCAATGTTGACACGCGAGGATGGTGCAAGTCAAATGGGACTTAATCAATCCCATGCGCTAGTAATTAGGATAGTATTGTTTATGTAATTGTGTAATTAATTAGGGCTAATATTTAGCCGGGAGTAGTGATAAGAGGCTGAATGCTACGCCTGGTAGCGTGGAATGGAGCGACCAGAAGGGGATTCGAGAACTATCCTGGATTAGCAATTATTTGTTTATAATTAAGTATTAATTACATAATTAGGATATGGTAGCTGGGGTTAACACGACGTCCTGGGGTCACTACACTAATATGCGAGGGTCAATGTATGAATAAAAGTATTTGTTCGTAATTCCATTAGTATATAGGGATACCTAGCCGGGAATAATGATCTATGGAGATTATTACGCTTATTCGCGCGGTTGAGGCGGTTAAGGTGAGCGAAGACCTCATGCTTTGAATTAATTAGTTTTAAAATAAGTTTTTTAATCAACTATAAAATGTTAGGTTAAATTTAAATGTACTTTAATATTTTAAAGGGGAAAATAGCTAATGAAAATGAATGAATAAATAATTAATGACGTGAATAGTATAAAATCATTAATCGATAGGATAGGAGTGAAAAAGTAAGTTAATGAGTCGCACGTAAAAAGGGAACGTAAATGTAAACAAAAACAAGGAACCCAGTGAAGGTAACTGAACTCCGAGTTACTACTGGGAGACAAGAACGGGATGAATGACGACTAGGGTATGAATGAGGAGCATAGGACAATGACCTAAGGACGAGTAGGGAGCTCGTGTTAGGCGAGGTCGAATTGGTAACAGAGGAATGTATTACACAGAAACCCGGAAGAGACGAGAGGGAGAAGAAACGATGGGGGAAGGGAAGGTTCTAAAGAGCAGAGTGTGTCACTAACAAGACCTGAGCGATATTCTTAAAGATCGAAAAGAATTAACATCAATGAGCGTCCGGTAAATTTGTTCGTAACGTATGTGAAATTAATTAGAGAAAAATGAGGGTTTGTGAAAATTGAGTAATTAAAATGAATAATTAGCTAATGATGATGAATGGAGTCGATTATGAAGTCAATTAGCGGAGGATAGAAATGTAATATTTTTGAGTGATCAATAAAAATAAACTAAGGTTGAGATAAAATGTCAAGGGGAAATGAAGTAGTCGTTAAAATAGTAGTCTCAAAAAGAAATTTGAAGAAGAGAGAAGTTTAGTTAATTAAAATGGTAATTGTATGTCGAAACGCTGGATAGAAGGCAAGTCCAGTGATAGTGGTAATTAGTAAGTTAATTAATTAGTAGTAGTCAACGCCCGACGGAGATAGAAAAAGAATCGGCGAGAGAAGTGAATTTGTTGTTAAGATATTCTGGCGCACCACGTATTCAGGAAGAAATGACCGGATAGCGGCTCACTATATTTTTGAATCATTTTTGTTGTAGTCTGAGAATACCCCAAGTAATGAGGCGTTTGGGTAATTTTCCACTACTATTTACAGTTAATTTGGGGTTGATGAATATTAGTATCATTAAAAGTAGTCCTTTGTCACTCAGAATAATAGGTGCAAAAGTAAGTTTACCTGGAAGGTGTGACGTATACAATTATTGAAAGAAGTAGATTGAAATGAAGTTACGAGATATTCGAATGAAGGAATTAAAAGTCAAGTGTATGGTGGTTTAAATAGGATTAAATTATTGTAGATAAGCGTCGAAGTAAGATAAAAGTTAATAAATTAAGTTTTCTTAAAATGGGAGATTACGAAGGTACGATATTTATCGTACAACGATATTTATCGTAAGACTTCATTACAAGAGATTATCAATTAAGCATTTAGAAATTTATTAGCACATTTTTTGGTAAACACAAAAGATTAAATAAATTTCTTAAATCGGTGGGGGCATATGTAAGATTTGATTAATTCCTTATTAAAAATCAATGTAACAACGTTATAAGAAGCTAAAATGTTCGTTAGCAAGCGGAAAGGTTCCGAGACCGTTGCCATGGGGGGGGGTAAGAAGGAAAGACGATGAGTTTTGTCCGCTACCGTTGGTGCTTCTTTGTGTGAAAGAAGAGTCGTAAAAACTCAAGCGAAGGGAGTGTGACAACGCAATACGAATTATTTTTGACCAGGAGTAGGAGGCAGAAAAATTGTTAACGTAAGGAAAGGCGTCGTTAAATTCAAACTAGGAAGCAACGGAAAATAACAAAATATATTTTGAAAGGGAAAAGGTCGACGTTGGGAATATATTTGGATTTTAAAGGGCGACGGCCGGTACGATACATTGCGTGAGTGCGGAGAAGGCAGAAGCGCTTTACAAATTTAAAACGATCACAAAAGATAGCAACTGGGAAGCGAGGGTGTGAGGGGGCTCGACCATCGGCTTTTAAAAACTGTCAATAGAGTGACACACACCACGAGGCTGCGACCGTTTGGTGTGCGCCGGAGAACGGTTGGCGCGGAGGCGTTGAACACGAGGATGTGACAGTTGAGAGTTAGAAAATTTCCAAATTTAGTTTCTATTATTCTTGAAAAGACGTTCGGTTAAAACTACACGGAAGACGGTTGGAAGGGACGATGTCGCTGAAGTAAGGAAACTTCCCAGGGAGGAACGTTCTGAGTGGCTAGAAACCTGCACTCGTTTATCTAAATTCAACCAATTACGAGAACTCCGCGTGGAGTGTGAATTTAACGATATTGGCGAAACATAATCACATGATTTAATAAAATGTAATCACGTCAGTGAGCTTCTGAGGGACAGAGTGGGGAACGAGGTAATAAAACACAACGCAGAGACGTTCCAACATCATTCTAAGAGCATTCGGAGACCATCATTCTCGAATCATTCTAAGATCATTCTTATTTCTTTCTGAGAGCGTATTCTGAGATCATTCTGAGATTTTTTCGGAGAGCACATTTCTATTTTTGATCATTCGACTCTGAGATATTATCAGAGATTCGAGACTTTTCACTTCAAGATTTTTCTTGACCTCTTTGTTTTGAATTTTTTGGACAAGTTCTACTTCAGTAATAACTTTATCTGCTTCCAAATTATGTAGTCTTCTAAGTTTTAATTTCGTAATTTATCCGAGAACTAGTCGGAAATCAAATTTTTTTCTGAAAAGCACTTAAAAGCTGCATATGTCCACGTGGTGGATAATAAGCTAGTTTAGGTAGGTAGGATTTAGGTCTTACAAGAAAAAAAATTAACATACCTGAAATGGAGAAATATTCAGATAACGGGAATGTTATAAGCACAATAGCTTCCCTTTCGACGAATATTCAACACAAGTGCAAATTGTAGCTGAGCGCGCTCTACATCCGGGCCACGATATCGAGTTCCTCAACACAACTCTTATTATCATCCACTTCCCACTATTTTTCTCGACTTAACATGGAAGCAATAGAAATATTCAAACAGAACAACTTCAACCCTAAAGAAGGTCTTAAGTTACATAATGTTTGGCATTCCGCCCTTCGGCGTGTTCTACCTAAGCCCTCCAGTGGCGGCCATGGTGAGGTCATCGTGCCGGCGGCGGACCTACTTGTTGCTAAACATCACGCACCGGGCGACGACATGACCGAGTTAAGGGGGTTCCACACATTCATTATTCGGCGAACCCCGAGCAACCGCACAGCGAATCCCGAGCAATAGCTACTTGCTCGGGATATTTCCCGAGTATTCGTCTATTGGCGAGCACACTGGTCCAGACATTTGTCGAGCACATGTTCACTCTGGGAACGACGAATATTTGGGTTAGTGATTAGAGGTTATGGAGAGAGAATCTGAAGTAATCACACATTCTGCTGCGTATGTAGTGTTTTCTTGTGAAATGTTACGAAAAGTAAATGGGACTTATCTAATCTTAATGCAATCAATGAAATAAAATCATTAACTAGTTTTTATTCCATATGGATTTTGCTATAGTAATCGGTATACTCGAATTTAAGGTTCTTATAATCATTATAGTTTTTATCCTTTCTAAAATAACTAATATTGTATAACTATCTTAATTTGAGCCTCTACACCATCCCACTCTATTTAGTTATTCAAATATCATTCATTATATTTCAATGTTATATTTTTACTAATTATTATTATAGTATTTTTTATTTTGACATTTTTTATTTCCTGAACATTCCGTGTGTAGGAAATATATGCTAATACTATACTAAAAATAGGTAATGCTAATAATATCCATACATGTTCAATACTGTGAAACTTAAGGATGATAAGTAAAATAAAGTGAATAAAAGTTTAAAGTTGATTTAAATCGCTCGTCAAATAACCTTTAGAGTAAAAAAGGCAGTTGTAAACTGCGTATGACCACGTTGGGGATAATAAATGAAGTTACTCCATCACTACTTTATTACTTGCAATTTCTCTAATTTATCACTACTAAAAACACATTACTTTGTACACTTTTACTCGAAATAAATTGAAGCCGTAATAGGCTACTCGTATACTCGCTGTACCTGGTATAGAAGCACGAATATGTGAACAGCATCACGAACAGGTCACTCGCAAATATTCGTCTATACTCGGTTTCCTTTGCAGTGTCTCAAAAGACCCACACGCTGCGGGAAAGGGCGAGCACCGGTGGTCCTGATGCGAAAAACCCATCCACACTAGTCGCTATTCGGCGAGCAGTTGCTTGGAGTTCGCCGAAAAGCGAATGCGTGGAGCCGCCTTTAGCCGGGCATTGCCCGGATTGCTACTGTTGCATTGCCCGCTGACGTCACCGCCCGTTCCACTATATATAGGAGGGTGTAGCCAGCAGAAACGTCAGTTGCTAGCAACTTGACCCGTGTTACGACCACGTAAGCATTGAGGATGCTCGCTGCAGTTGCGGGCGAAACGTCTGTCAAGAAAGAAGAAACGGCTTTCAAACCCGGAAGACATTTTACTAAATGAGACTGGCCGTGAAAACCTTCAAACTTTTATTAAAAATAGGAGACTTTGTAGGCCTCAGAGAGGACTCTCCTTGATTTATCTTATATGGGAATAACAAATGTTTACTTAGATGTATCTGATATCATCCATACTGTTGCTGTCAGGATTTCTAAGGATGTCATCACTCGCCCGATTAAAATATTGTGTAAATTACCTATTATCGTTCTAGCTATAGAGTAGCACCTTCAAGCAATTTCATCTGATGTTTCCTTTACCCTATTGTCAGTTTATGTACCATTTCACCTGTAATTGTATCAATGATGTTCACATATTGAAGTCTTCTCAAATATTGATATGCAACTTTTCCTTTATTAATTAATTTGTTCATACCTTTTTAACGAAAGCATGGTGTAACTAAGTGAATTTTTCTATGCATATAATAAAATCAATTGAGAAATTATTTATACCCCCATGCTGGATCAATTTTCATTTTTTTACAATAAGCCAAAGGTTTTCGGAGCAGGGGATCCAGAGCAATCTTTTCCTTTAATTTATATAGCATTTATTCATTCTGTATTTCTACTATCTTGTTTAACTAGAATATTACAGAAATTTAATCATCAACCTTCACGAACAGCTTATGTAGGTTATAAAAACTCAAAATTTAGGATAAGTAGTTCATTAAATCGTACATCCATTTATACATAGTGCAAAATTTTTTATTTTTTTTGGTTGGGGTTTTAGGGCTCGTCAACATCGAGGTCATTAGAGCCCATGCAAGTAGGGAAAAATGCAGTTTCGCACCATAGAGAAAAGCCGTAATGACTCTTCCCCGTGTGTGGGACTCGCCAAATATCTCGACCATAAACCCTCCTGAAATCACCAAATATCTAAATATAAAGTTGAAAGAAAAGAAAGGAAAACAGAATACCAATATATTTCACAAAAAAGAAAATTTCACAATTTTTAAATATTATATTTTCGAATTACAGAAACGAACGATGAAAACAAAGAAGACAGTAAAGATGAAAAGGGAATGCAAATTTTAAACCCTCCCGAGAACTTGTGGGAGGAGCCCCGATCTACTCATAAAATTCAATAGTTTATTAACATTAACCGTTTCATTTCCGAGAATTGTTGGTAAATCTGCAG
>NNCF01128818.1:369706-382152 GCA_002313205.1 Laupala kohalensis | reverse complement strand
AATACCTTCCAGATATCTTTCGGATGGACTCCCATACTTAAGTGGACGATGTTGTTCTCTTAATGGTGCTTAGAAACTCTTTCCAGGAGGTGGATTTGGATTCTTTGATAGTTCTGCGCGCTTTTGCTCTAGCAATGCGATATGCGGCGAGGTTTTCCGGAGATGGACTTGCCTTAAATCTCCGCAATGCTCTTCGTCTTGCCCGAATGGCGGACCGACATGCGTCGTTCCACCAGGGGACATGAGGTCTTAGTGGAAAAATAGATGTTTTCGGAATGGATTCTTCAGCGGCGTGATGAATCACCTGGGTCAGATGGTCGACCCTCTCTTGGACACTACCCGTTTCTCTGAAGATAGACAGAGAACGGTACAGTGTCCAGTTTGCCTTTCTGAGAATCCATTTCCGTGGCTTGCATTCGGGAATAGTCGCACGTTCGTGCAAAGACAACCAGTTAGTATGATGGTCGCTACCATGCAGATCATCTTCTACTTTCCATTGAAAGATATCAGCAACTTCAGGAGAGCTAACCGATAGGTCTATAGCAGTCCATGACCCCGTGCCAAATGCGAATTGGGTCATCTCCCCTGTGTTCATTAAGCAAAAATCTTCTCCCTCAAAGAGACAATTCAGCAGTCGGCCTCTTGGGCAATCGCTTGACGAGCCCCACAGTACACTGTGGGCGTTGAAATCTCCAAGGAGGAGGAATGGTCGAGGGAGCTGATGAATTATATCTCTGAGGGAGGTCTCCGAAAAATCTCTTGTCGGAGGAAGATATATAGAACACACGGTCATAGATGGTTCACTATGAATTTTGACTGCTATAGCCTGGATGTGTGTTTGTAGGAAAACAGGCGAGCAGAGAATAGTGTTTCTAACAAACACGGCAACTTCACCTCTTCCTCGATCTCGCGTGGTGTCGTAATATCTGAAGCTGCTCTATCCTCGCAGACAGGGTGAGTGTTCTGGTGAAAGGTGTGTCTCTTGTAGGCAGATACATATCGGATTACGACGCGCTAAGAGTTGTAACTCTTCACGTTGAGTTCTATAGCCATTAAAGTTCCACTGAAGTATGGAAGCCATTACTGTTTGGAGCCTCCGGGGTCAGGTTAGTGAATGTGCATTTCCGGGTCACCGTCGGAAATTACACATTCTGACTCGGAGGAAGAAAGTACAGAGATGTTTTTTTACGTCTCTGCCATTTCTTGGAAGGTGTTTTCGATGTTTTTAAAGATTCAACAAGGATAACGGGTTTAGCCGTAGAACCATGTTTTGTCTTTGTCTTTGGCTTTGTGGTTACGGTGGTAAGTTGATGTTTTCTTGGATTAGAGGGTTTCTTTGTAGGCGCTGTTGTTGGTGGTTGTGACGTAACAGGAACGACTGAAGAATCTTTCTTTCCGCATTTGCACTGACGTGTGCACTACGTTGTCGTAGACACGTCAGTGAAATCGGCTTGAAGAAATACGGTTTTCATCTGTTTTGGAGTCTTGGCTGCGGTGGAGTAACTAGTAGAAAATACAGGGTGTAAAACCCTGTATGTCTTCCGCGCTTCACCGTACGGGATCTTCTCCTTAGTTTTTATTTCCTGCACTTTATTTTCTTCGAGAAAGGCGACACTCCCTGCTCCATACCGGGTGACTGCCTATGCAATTAATGCACTTTGCAGGCCCTGGGCATGAGACGCCGGGTTCGTGTGCCTCCTTTCCGCACTTTCCACAGGTATAGTGTCCCTTACACGATATTGTCGTGTGTCCAAACCTCTGACACTTGAAACAGCGCAGAGGATTCGGAATAAAGGGACGGACCGGCAGGTTCAGCCATCCAGCCTTCAGATCCTTTGGTAGTTTAGGACAGTCAAAAATCACGATGAAGGAACTGGTCATCTCCAGAACACCATTTACCTTCCTCATGATCTGACTGACCTCAACTACTTGGTCAGCCTTCCATTCTGCAACAAGATCGTCTGTTGTCATTTCCATAATGTCCCTGCAACTTACGACCCCCTTGCTGCGATTAAGTGCAGCATGGAGTTCTCACTTTACAGGGAACTCGCCAAGCTTAGTACAATCAAGAAGTTTCAACGCTTGCTTGTGTTTGTCTCAAGCAGCATTGTACCGTTTCTTAACCTTTTAATGGTCTTCAGAGAAGCAACGAGACCTTCTAAACCTTTAAAAATATAGGACGGGGACACTTTTTCAAGTGTCCCGTCTATACGAGTCATAACAACATAAATATTCTCGTAGGGTATGCTCTGTAACTTTGGCTTTGAGATTTCTGAAGTGGGAGGGCTGTCAACCCTCGGCCGCTTCGAAGACCCTGAGGCGTGGTACTTACCCTGCGGCTCACCCACTCCGCAAGGCAGGGGAAAACAAGAATCGTTCATTTTGTCCCACGAGTTCGGAGGAAATAAATGTCCGGTGACGTGGAGCCCCGCATCACGCCACTATTAATTTTTTTAAATGATAAGCTTCTTATGTCTGCATATCTCAATTATAGTTGTTATCGTTATTTATTCTTAGGCATGTGTTTCATAGAGCACCATGACACTCCTGTCATTTAATTATGTCTTATGTTTAAAATTATGAGAAGGTTTCCTACATTTTTGTACTTAATAAAAATGTGAAATAAATGCACCCATCATTTCCATTATTTTACTTCCCATCTCAACATGTTGTAAGATTGTTATCTAGATAAATATGTACAGTATATAAGCTTATCTCTCTCATACCCTCGGTATTCTCTTGGATTGAAATACAAAATTGGAAATGACTTAATTGATCAGGAATTTCAGTCCTGCTAATCCATTGTAAGTGTGCCTTCTCCACACTTATACTACCATCTCTATTTCCGCAATTAATGCAAGAAGTAGATGAGTGGCAACCGTCACCAATCCTTATATTGCCTGTATTGCGCTCTTTTTTTTCAATTTACTTCAATTTTAGTCTATTTAATATATCACCTTACAAAGTCATAAAAAGAAACATTTTATTACCTGTTTTAGGTCCACCTTGTGTTCAACATACTCAACACAAGGTTTCTTTTCGTTTTGATACCTTCTATTTTCCCCCTTTACGCAGCATCACTTAGTCGTACAAAAGTTCATTTCATTCCCCACCCCAAGGAGGTGGACGCAGATCTTCTCTCTTTCTTCTGTAATTGTATTCCTATTCCTCTTTATTCTATGTCACGCAGTAAACCAATTTCTTTTACATATTCTAGATGTCTTTCATGCAAATCTTTTATTCTGAATTCTGTCGTATGAATAGTCTCTGTGTCCGTCTTAAGAGTTTTTCATACTTTTGATACACAATTATTTTCCCCCATCTAATTTTATAATAAGGTTGGTCTAATAGCGCACCTTACTCCTAACTTCAGAAAATTATTCTCCCATCGAAGTTCAATTCCCGGCCGGGAGATAATGTTAAAGAAAATGCATTAACTTAGAGCAGACCTTCCGGGGCAAACCACCAGGTGTAATTAGATCTGACACAATCACTGTTCACGGCAGACTTGGAGAAGTTCCATGGCGCTAAACAGCGCAATTCGGCGATCGCTCGTTTAAGTCATATTTATTAATTTAAATCATTTTTATTAATTTAAATCAAACTATAAATGAAACACTTGTGAATAATTAAATGTAGTGACGCACAGGCAAGAGCGTTTCAAGTCTGCTCCAGGAGGGAAGGAGGACTTGAGTACATTAGGCTTTTGAAAAAGGGCCTGCCTTTGCTTGGGCCAGCGCGGACGTGACCCAGGGTTTATGACAGGCAGCTGTGCGAGTATTTTCGTAAAAAGATCTTTAGAAATTCGTGAGAGGCATATGACAGTATTAAAATTAAGTGAAGATAGAAAACGGCCAAAAGGCATTCAAAATTAAGAAACTGAAAGGCGATGACAAGTTTAGAGAAGAAGAGTCCAGAAGTGTTTGGTAAAAGAAAAGGAAACGAGAATGGGTCTTAGCGCCTTCTGCGAAGGGAAAGGTCCATTAGCAGAGCTGTGAAACGATATGGTTTTTTAAAAAATGTATGAAAGGAGGCGGTTTAACGAAGGCTATTCACTGTACGGAGTAACATGCTTGTACAGGACGAGTGATACTGGACATGAGGCGCGTAGGAGAAGAAGAAGGGGCGGAGGTGTTGATCACCGGGGTGCGTGCCGAGGGAAAGAACAATGAAGACATGTGATTTTGGGCAGAGTAGTGCAATGGGGAGCGACATCGAAAAATAAATTTTGGAACTCGAATTGGAAAGAGATGCGAGATAAATTAGACACACGCGTTAAAAATAAAGTGGCATTGTCAGAGCACCGAGGGAACACCTCCTGGTCAAAAATAAATATTGCCGCGGGGAAAGAAGAGGGCTACAGATCTGAAAAATGTTAGGGAGCAGATGGATGGAAAAACACTAAAAAAGTAGCGTCGGTAACAACAAACAGAGCCATTGGCAAAAATTAAAATACGTCACAACATAGGGAGCCAATTAGAGGCAAATCACGTGGAAAGGCAATTGATAACGATTGGTCAAAGAAAATCTCTACGTCAGATAGGATGGAGTTATTCTCGACGTTTTTGGGCCACTTGGTGGGGAGGTGATTACTTAAGAAGGAGCAGCGACGCTCCAAGATCATATCAGATCACATCAAGGAATACAGATCACATCAGAGAGATCAGACAATGTCCGCTCTGAGTATCTTCGAGACTTTGCAATTAGTTTTGCTTGTCTCTTCTGTTATCACATCGGATTGATTACGTCAATCAGTTTATCATTTATTAGTTCTTCGCCCGCCGGCTATTAACGAACTACTTGAAATTGAATTCGTTAACATTTCTAGGCATTCTTAATTATTTTGGCGCAAGTGACAGTCCTTTCACTTTGAAAGTTCATACTTCGCGAGTGATAAACATTTTACGGAACGATTAATGGCGATAAACTGTTCGAGAGCCATTACGCAATAACGTCCTCGTCGAGTTGTGCGGGGCGATGATGTCATTGACATCGCGCAAGTCTGCTTGGACGGTTACCTGGAGGCATCGGCAGCGAGCGTACGAGCAACGCCCACTTGTATTCGTCGTGAATGAACCGAGGCGAGAGGTGACTGCACATCAATGAAGGAGTGTGAGACCCGACGTTCTGTAGCGGAAGGCCAAACTTACGAACACTAAGGTAATTGCATGAATTTCTGTGTGCAGTACACTGTGAACATTTATTAAATGCTAGTGAATTATAACCAGATGCGTGTGATATTGCCAAATACTTTTGTGGCGAATTAGTATCTGTTATTCAGAATTATGTCAAAGTTTAGAAACTAATTAAAATGGTTTTGTGTTCAAAATGCCAAGGTTCTTCAAATGATCACTAGGTTCAACATTATAAAGAAAACAGCCCCTATTTGATTAAAGTAATCAAAGGGAACAAATGTATTGTGTGTTAATGTTTAACGATAAGATTGTCCATTTCGGGGGAACTATTGAAATAGATGTGTGCCAATGTAATATTTTAATGGGTAGTGTTTCTTTTTGTCTGGGGTGATTGGGAAGTGTATTTTATGTAAATAAATAATTGAATCAAACTTTACAAATTGTCGCGTTTCCTTTATAAAGCATATATGTATATTGCACGATAAGAAAAAATGGACCGAAATCCGACTCATCCATTATTTATTGTGTTGTGGGGTAAGTATGATCAGCGTAAGCCGGCCAAGTGGGCTAGGAAAAGGAATATTAATAATTTTAAAGACCCCTGTAAAGTGAATGTAATATATATATAGTGAGGAAGCTCGTAGTTTGCCCTCGAGCGAAAGCAGACGTGGCTTGGAGAAAGGGACTGTTTTGACACACAAAGAAAAGTGGAATGTGGGGGACTGTTTCCACGGAGGTGTGTGTTAGGGTGCCGGCCAAGGGTCCATAAACCAGGGTCGGAGCCCCGAGATAAGTCGTGACCGTTTGCGTAGGTAGGAATGCGAGAAATAAAAACTAAATAGTGAAAAACAACGAGATATTAATAGAATATTTCGTTTTTGGACATTCGGGAAGAGGATCTGGTTAGTTTCGGTGACTGTTAAATGGATATGTGAGGAACATCGTATGAGTAGGATGTGGAGCCTAGGTCACGAAAAGAATGAAGATCTGTTGGGAGATCCTTGGGCCAGAAAGACTTTCAATTAGCGAGTCGTGTAACGACGCTAGTTGAAAGGATGAAACACTTAGGGACGGAAGGAGAAAATGGCGGAGGTTGACCACCGGGTCAGGTGGCAAGTGTAAAACAATAAAAGACGGAAGTGGGGTACGACTGCGTAAAATAAGTTTTAGAATTCGAAATGGAAAGTGGTGTGAGTAAAATATGACAGACGCGGTAAAAATAAAGTGTTATCAGAGCGCAGGGGGATGGAATTCACTTGTCAAAATTAAATATTGCCCTATGGAAAGAAGATAGTTGCGGATCTGGGACATTTCAAGGAGGTGACCGGTATGGAAAATGCCGGGGTCTGGAGTAGAGTAGTATTAGTATTAACAAACATAGCTACAGGTGAGTATAGGAGATATGTCATACAAGTTAAGCCCATTAGAGACGAGTCACGTGAAAAGGAAAAGGGTCTGGAGTAGAGTAGTATTAGTATTAACAAACATAGCTACAGGTGACAATAGGAGATATGTCATACAAGTTAAGCCCATTAGAGACGAGTCACGTAAAAAGGAAAATGGTCTGGAGTAGAGTAGTATTAGTATTAACAAACATAGCTACAGGTGAGAATAGGAGATATTTCATACAAGTTAAGCCCATTAGAGACGAGTCACGGGAAAAGGAAATTGATAAGTCATTGGCTAGACAGGACAACCTATGTCAGAGAAGGAGACGATCTTCTCAATTTTTAAAGCCTCGAAGAAAGAATAGGTCTATTTAAAACGAAGGGTAGCGACTCTCCAGATCATCATCAGCAACAGCAGCATCGTTATCATTATAACAGAGAGATCAGATAACATCATAGATAGAAGACAGATCGTATTAAGAGATTATTACATTAGACAATATCCGTTCTGATCATGATAATCTCAGAGACTTAGTATTATTCTGCTTCTCTCTTCATTATTATATCTGATTGATTTCATCGGTCAGAGTGCTGCTAGATGATACTAGATAAGATTCTAGTGATCATTCTATTTGACATTATTTTTATTTGAGTAAGCGGTATCATTTGATCATTATGAGTATTCGATCATTATGAGTGTTAGCCGGTGTGCAACGAACTATTTAAACTTGAGTTGAATGCAATCTTTTTGAATTTTAACTAGTTCGGCGCAAGTAGCGAGTACCTCGCTTAAATGTATTCGTTACTGAGTGATGCACAATTTGGTTTAGCGGTCAATGGCACTGAACAGTTCGAGAGCCATTGAGCCTTAACGTCTTCGTCAATTTATGCTTGGTGATGGTATTAGTGACGTTTCACATTCCACGCGGTGATCAACTCACCGGGTGTAGCAGCTGGCGTAAGAAGGACGGTGACCTGGGACTGGTATGAATAGACGTAAGATGCAGAGGGCAATGGCGCGAATCAATGAACGTGCGCAATCCACGGCGTTTTGTAGCCGGAGTGGTGGTGTGTTGGCAGGGATACGTAGAAGAAAAATGAAGGGAAGGTTAGATATAGTTCTTGTAGATGTTGGTGAAGTATTGAAGTTTAGAGTAATGTCAGAGGAAGTTTGTTAGGGATAAAAAGTATGAAAAGGGAATTTAAGTATGTCTGAAGAGTATTTTCGAGTTGTAGCAGGATTGACTCGGTGTGCGTGGCGGCGGGAGAATTTTTTAAAAGATTTGTCAGGGGAGGGGTCGTGAAATGCATTTCGGAGATGTTTCTGGGCTTGAAGAAAGATAATTTTTGTGATGTGTTCAAGTTTAGAAATAGCTCCTAGATGTGAGTTGCGAGTGCGCAACGTCCATCCGTAAGGACCGGTTCTCGATGATGTGAAGACGATGATGGTTTGGCCTGGAAGTAGTGGCCCAGATTACGCAAGAGTAGAGTGCAAGACTGCGAATGCACGCTTTATAAATCTGGATTTTCAACTTGAGCCGGATCCTGCGATTTCTGAAGATTGGACAAAGACGAGCGAGCGCGCTGTTCATTTAGGAAGAGACAGATTTTGCATGGTCTTGCCAGCGATGTTTCCTGTCCATCGTGATCCCAAGGTACTTGACACTTGTGGATCAGTCCACAGTGTCATCCTTGACCTTGAGCGACGGTAGGTTTTGAAAGGGTTTGCTGGAGAGGCAGTAATAAGTGAAGATAGTTGCCTGGCACTTGGAGGTTTTTGGCGAGCCCATTAGAAGTACTCCAAGTTTCCAAGCGAGAAGAAGCAGATTGAAGATTAGAGGTAGCCATAGGAAGTGTGAACATGCGCGCCGCATACTCGATGTCATCCACGTAAAGAAATTCGAAAACATTCCGAGGAATGTCAGGAGGGTCGTGAAGAAACAGAGAGAAAAGAGTGGGTGCCCATCCCTGGGGAACCCCAGCGCAGATGGGGCGAATGTTGGAGATGGAATGGTTGGAACGAACCTGAAAATTTCTTCCAGATAGGTAGCTGCGCAGAAGTTGATGGAAAACGGGAGGAACTAGGGAATTAGTTTTGTGAAGGAGTAGGTCGTGATGAATAGTGTCCAAGGCGAATGAAAAGTCAAAGAAGATTGCAGGAATGGAAACTCTCCGAGAGAGGATTGAGGCTAATTCGTGTGCCAGACGCAAGGTCTGCAGAGCTGCAGACTTAGTGCGCCGGAATCCGAATTGGGTGGGACGTATAGCTTGAGAGGATTCAAGGACAGGAGTGAGTTTGGCGAGGACGAGGTGCTCGAAGAGTTTACCAAGACGAGAAAGAAGGCTGATGGGACGATAGTTATTAGGGTCCCGAAGATTTTTCCCTGGCTTGGGGATAAGAATTATAGTGGCATGTTTCCATGGAAGGCGAAAGTACCAGAGAGAGAGACAAGAATAGAAAATATTAGTGAGAAGAAAGATAACATTGTGAGGAAGATGGCGAAATAGACACCACGGAGCTTGTCGGACACATCCATCTTCTTGATATTGACTCTCTTCTGTGCGTCTTTCACTTCCCAGACACCCAAGGTCCACTCATCGTCTGGGATGGTAGGAGACAACTGGGGTAGAAGAGTGGACACGGAAGAGGAATGGTATGCAATGATAGGAGGGGATAAACGGGATTCAAGGATATCACCGAAGATCTCAACATTTCTGGCAGGGTCGTAGGTGGGATTGGGTGTGCCAGGAATGAGAGGGGTGATGGCAGTGGAAGGGTTTCAGAGGGTCCTCTGAATCTTCCACACGTTGTAGGAGGAGGAAACGTTGACCCTGGCAAGACAGACTTGCCATTGCTGGGCATGGAAGTCACGGAGTCGGTCTTGAAGTATCTGTCTCGTGTGGAGAAAGTAGGCCCTGTCTGAAGGATCTCTGATGTGGTAGAATCGCCGCTGTGCATGACGACGTCCCCACGCCAAAACAAGAATGTCAGGGGGAATGTCAGAGTGTGGTGAAGTTTGAGGGGTGAAGGTGCTGCATTGTCGGAAGCTAGTCAGTATATGGTTTGTAACGTGCTCGGTCAATGTCATCGGGTGAAGTGAGTGGGAGGTGGGAATCCACCTTCCGGCAAAGCCGTGAGGTGTACCCTCTCCAGTCCGTCTTGACGTCTGGGGCAGGTTGAAAGTCGTGGAGGAAGGGTTCAAGGTAGGAGGAGAAAACGACAGGAAGATGGTCCGAGGTCAGTTCGAAGCGGGGGTGAGGGGTGGTGATTTGGATGGTAGAGGAGTGAAGCACAATGTCAAGGATGTCGTGGGTGATTTTGCTAATTAAGTAAGTAGGTCCAGAGGGAGTGGGAAGGATGAGATTGAAGTGTTGAGCAAGATAGAGTGCCAGAGCCCTACCGCTGGCGTTGCTGACGTTGCAGCACCAGTCGGTGTGCTTGCAGTTGAGATCACCAGCAATAACAATACAGTCACCTAGGCCTCGAAGAGTGTCAAGGTCTGTACTGTTGAGGGACTTGTGAGGCCTCCGATACGCAGACACCAGAATGACTGGGCCCCTTGGAGTGCCAAATTTCAAGACTGTGGCTTCAAAAGGGGTTAGAGGAAGAGTTGGAAGACGAGTGTGTGAAATAGTTTTCCGAATAGCGATGGCTGTACTGCCGCGGGGGTTAAGATTTGGGACCATGTGGGATCTATCATCACGGTAAATGTGGGAGCCCGCATGATAAAAAGAAAGTGACGGAGTGAGCCATGTCTCCTGTAGAAGAAGAGCATGGATCGAAAAGTCGGAAAGAAATTTCCGGATTTCTCCCGGCCAACCTAGACTTGGGGGAAGACTGCAACACACGTAGCAGTTCCCTTGTGTCGAGCACATTCATTGGCTGTATTTGAAATTACCATTAAATGTAGCTATGATTACATACGGAGAAAACTCGTTATTACATTTTATTATAGCAAACATTATGTTACAAACCAAACGTTTGTAAGGGATTTCCATTTATTATTATTGTTTATTATGTATTTATTATTATAAACTATATATTTGTTGTTATAAACTTTCTATAAAAAACGTACTTGTGTATAAACATTTCGTGTCTATATACACACTCATGGTATATAGACGCTCTTTGAGCTATATGCTCTATGCCTATGCAATCGATATCTATCGAAAGTGAGTTTCGATATGAACGATACAATCGATACAATCGAAACTATCTATACTGAACGCACTCACTGTGCAAGCTCCATGACTCAGCATTCATGAACGTACCCTCTATGTACGCTCCATGACTCATCATTCATGAACGTGATCTGTGTGCAAGTTCCATGAGCAGCTATAAATACAGCTGCATTAAACGACTCGAAATCCATTCTACAGATCCATTCTACAAGGTTCGTCGTGGCGTCGTCTTCCCATGTGGCGTAATACTACTGCCATGCTCAGTACGTTGCCATGTTAAGAGGAAGCTCGACAAATCAATTATACAAAGTTCGTCGAGGCATAAAACCACTGCTATGCTCAGTGCGTCGCCATGTTAAGGACTTGTTTCGTCGTGGCGTAAAAACCACTGATATGATCAGTGCGTCGCCATGTTAAGAGGAAACTCGACGTAATATACATTCAAAGCAAACTCAATTCAGACTACTGATTGTGACTTTAACGATTAGGGACTCTCAAGATTATTCGAAGCCTAAACTGTTGTGTTATTCTCGTATAGTGTGATAATATGAAACTTATGTTTCATTTAAACGAACTTTTTGGACAACGATTTCTCAAATTGGAATCATCCTACTGTTGTGCTATTGTATCGTATAGTGCAACGCTCGCAGCCAAGCAACTACGAGCACAAATGCTCATAACATTTTCTAAGTTACAGCAGCATGTTCACCAAACATCACTGCTAATCTGGTTCGACATCACCATTCCGACAAGAGGACCTCGACCAAGCATCCGAAGGCAGCCGGAACATCGCGTCAACCAGTTAAACTACTCCACGGAAGACCAGGTCAACGCAACCATGGCAGCGGAGAGAAGGCTACTGATAAGCACTTCACCTTACTAAGTATACATTCTCGTGATAACGAGATTCGCATTCAGAATCGCTAGATCTAATGCAAAACTGTAATTCCTCGCAAGTGGGGACTACATCGGGAAAACCCCTCGATGGATTAAAAAATCCTGCGTTTATACAAGGTTTTTTATAAACCAACTCTAGTTTACTAAAGCAGGTAACTTGTAAATATCAATTAGTTGATGTCTGGGGAGCGTTCTCGAGAACAGAGGGCTTTTTTTATACTTCGTGGAGATTTAACAATCCCACTTCATCTTTGCAAATGTCCACTAAAGTAATTCTGTATAAATTGGGAAATGGGATACCAGGGGAATGTCATATGAACAATCGTTCATATTTATAATTGTTTAAACTCTGTTGAAAATGTTCTTCACAGAGCGTTGGTCGCACACAACGACCAACTTCAAATTTGCTATTTCCATATCAAGTTTGTCATTCGGTATATGTAGATTTAAGGAAATATGTGTAAATACTGTGTTATAATAAATGTGAATTTGTTGATTCGAAGCGTGTCCATAAAAGAATCCTATCATACATAACCTTCTCCATGCTTGTTGAAACACACAAGTCCCCCCTATATATTGTTTATGTTTTACGACGAATAGTTATTCGTTCGTAACACATTAATAACGTTAGTAATAAACTCGTACATAATTGACGCAATTTTCAGTCATTTTGTTCCACGAAAAACTAGATAAATGTAAGACAATATAAATAACAATCAGGAAAAATGCAATTGGTAGTAACTTATAGTTTTGGTCTTGAATTGCTTGAAAGAATTTTTTTAAATTTTAAACTATATATATATATATATATATATATATATATATATATATATATATATATATA
>NNCF01128818.1:355411-369380 GCA_002313205.1 Laupala kohalensis | reverse complement strand
ATATATAGGCAAAATAGTTTGATAATCTTTGGTACTCAAAGACGTCAAAAATCAATAAAATCAATACAGATATATATTTAAAATTGTAATAGTGTCAATGAGTTCACTAAACTTATTGTCGTGTTAGTACAAGTTGTTTTGGAAAATTAGGTATCTGCCTTAACTCCAAGGTGAAGCAACTGCCCCATCTTGCCCCAGCCTGCATACGCCCTTGCACCTCTTATTTCTACGAAATATAATTTCATAGAGTACGTTGAGTTTTAGAAATTTTTATTAATAATTACATTTTATACTATACTTTGCTTCTCACGCACAGTTGTGTATCAGTACAGATAACATTTACAGAAGTTATAATTATTTTGGTTTGTTTTCATTTGGTTTAAGATAAATCCAATAAATGGGATTTATTTAAAGGGTACTTCAAAAGAGCAGAGTGTTGAAAGACCTTTTAGGAACAACAATGGATATAAGACCTTTCCGAGGATGTCTCAATGTTACCACCTCGTCTATTTCTTTCCTGAAACATAATTAAATTAGTATTTTTTATGTTAAACCTTAAAGACAAAATAAGAAATCGCGTTGTAGAGGAAGTTTACTTACTGATTCAGTAAAACCACAACAACTGCACCATCAGGAGTAGAGAAAGCAGTAAGATGAAACCTTAGATTGTTCTTCGGTGTCACAGAAATTTGACAGGATCCTTCAGGGACAAATTTAGAAAAATGCCCTACGGCATAAAACATCGGTTGCTTATAAAATTCATTTGCTGTTTTATTGATTAAAATGGCTGAATCAACAATATTGTTGACCCAGTTGGGACCTCCGTTCAAATCCAGAGCGAAGTTCCAGTCCACCCAACCAGTTACCCAATGATTCATGTCCTGTCACAAAAATAGAAAAATCGTATGAACGTATACTAATCACGCAAAACCAATCGAATTAGTTAATTTTAAAACAATTTTATGCACCAATAGTAAATATAGATTTCTTTTACATTAAAATAGAAACGAAATTACATAAGCGCACTTAAATGAATCATTACATTTAATAAAATAATATTTTGTTCTTCAACACAAGAGTTTTAGAGAAGATAATAAAACACTGTTGCTGCTCAGTTCACTCAGTTTGTATCGTTTGAAAATCAATCTCAACACATTATTAATCAAGTTACATCGTGCCATTGATTTTCCAATTAATTCTTTCACTCTCAGTATCTCTATTTATTATTAAATGAATTTTTAGATAATTTCCTTATGTTTCACCATAAAAAATTCAAAGTCGTGCCTCGCATCAGATTTCTTAAAATCAAAAGCATCACTTCACGCATCCTATTGCTATAGTTTGTACTCATTATCTTGAAATTGAAAGAGCTTAGCACCTACCATTATGAACTAAAAACATATCTCCTCTCTAACAGATTACACTAGCAAAGTTATCTTCGCGTATTTGCTCGCGAGGAAATTTCTTGGCAATACATATTAATTGATTAAAAGGAATATGTAGGATCTTTGGATAATAATTTGAACTTTATTATCTTTTCCAAAAATAATAATCGTGAATTGTAATGGGTAAAATGTATTTTAATATCATATACTTTTAAAAGGATTTCAAATAATATCTACGTAACCGCCAAAACGGTCCTGTTTCTATTTGACGTGTCCCTCACTTCTTCATTTCACTCGAATCGGTCTTGGAGGCAACACCGTACCTGCCACAGGGTCGGACTGGGACACCCAAAAGGCGTAGTCCTAAAATCTTTAGGGGGCGCAANGAAACAAATGAAATACTTAAACAGAAAATCATACATAACAATACAAACAAACAATAATACAAAAAATATCGTATTCTAGCACTCCTCCTTATTCTATTGATACGTTCTTATAGAAATTTATTACTGCTAACATCTCATTTAGGGGTTCAATCTAATTAATTATTTTAATATTTACTCAGAGGCTTTACTCGCTAGGCAATATGGGTATCTACTATATATTGTGAGAGGTTGGATCGGCTGGAACGTGAGTTCAAATCACGGATCAAAATATAATATTAATAACACAGATCACACAATCAAAGAATAACATGAATTTAATACACATATATTACTACGTTGGAATCATGAAACCATCATAATACATTATATATTTTAGAGAAGGCACATCACTACAAAAATCAAATACAAAGCATCTAGTACAATATACTACTGTTCCACAGATATTCCTCCACAGGAGTGACCATCGCTCGTGGTTCTCAATAACCAAAAGCATTTACTGAATAAACAAAAGGTTGATTTTACAAGTATTCATAACAGGAAACGAAAATATAATTTATGATGGTCTGATGGACCTTTTACGCAATCCGCGCTGAGGGCACGTCTTGCGGAGTGTCGAGGCAGGTCGACACTCGTTCTAAAATAAACGTTACGGAGCATAGGCGGCTACCATGCTCCGGAGTGCACGTCTCCACGTACACTGCCCGTTCCTTCGATCCCCCCCCCCCTTGCTCGTTGCCAGAGATCTTTGTTGTTTGAATTTTGTACCAATCCCATCAAGTTTATTATGATGTCATGGGGATGACGATACTTTTACGGTCCTTTATTGGTTGATCAGAGCATCACGCTACTAGGGCGTGATGCTGACGACTCGAGTCTCACGCCACGAAGGAAGACTTCGGAAGACGGAGGCGGTCAGCGGAAATGGCGAATCGCCTTTCCGCTGCCCAAGGAAAGCTTCATACTTATGACTAGTCAAGGTGTTCCAGACTGCAGTCAAAGCGATAGTCGGGGCAGCGAAGTAAATGAATGTTTTCCTCTGCTGTCTAAGTAGGACCGTAACATTATATATAACAAGTAGTATAATTAATGATTTTATATTGACTAAGAGTTTGTCACTTTTCCACCCATTCACACTTTACCTCAGAAGCATTTCAACTTAGCTACCTGCGCGGCGGAGGGTCATGCTATGGTGATGTAGGTGGTAGGTGGTAGTCCGCAAGGTTGAACAAGGAATACGGCAACGCTTACAGACCACCGTCGTCGTCAATGTGTGGCCCTCCTGCACTTACTATTATGAAATATACGAGTTATATCACTAGACGTGCAACACCATATTTATATTTCTTTCATAGTAGTAAAAATAGACCTATGAACATAAATATACTTACAAATATAGACGGTATATAGCTAATTATACGACAATATGTTTTAAAATATTTTGATTTTTCTTTAGTTAGAAACCCTCATTATTCCTTGATTCAAAAAAAATTGTAAACCTAACAATAATTGTTCTAACTATTAACTTATTTCTGGCTTTGGATATTCCAAATACCATAACTTCGATGGCCTGCCTTCAATTTCTTCTCTTGTTTTCCTCTTGATAGCATCTGACACATGCTTGCGCGCTGTAACTCTCTCAAGCATTGGTTCATGGTTGTGGATACCTTCCGAACGAGAAAAGAATTTTAACTCACCAATGGTAGAAATCTTCGTTGTACAAGAATTTCTGATACATATCCAGTGTCATTCCTCGGAAGAAACGATGCGACTGTAGAATTTATACTGTAAGTTTTGTGCACTAAATTTAAATTACCCTTTTGACTGAACATCGTATAAATAAACTTTTCACCCATGTTGAACACTAGCATTAAATTATCACGACTAAAACCTAATAATATTGAAATTTCTTTAAACTATGCACGAATATTTTAGCCGCTCAATGACACAAGTATTCATTCTGCCACCCCATTCAGAGCAGCTATCTAGTGGGTGGCAGGGTATGAGTAATGCGGATTTGAAATTTCCGGATTCGGCCCTCAAGTAATCAAGGAAGTTTCTCAATTCGTGCCTAGGGATTAGTAGACCCTTTTCCAAACTTTTCTCGCGGTCAAAATCGTTTTTTCAATTCGAGTCTGCCCCTCTGATACATCACCTACTCACTCAATATTCTTTCTCTTGGCGACCGGAATGATTCATCTTTTGGATAATCCTGATTGAAAATTATGTTTTTATTTCGCAAGTATAAGACAAAACATTAGTTAAATTTTAGATTCTGCTCGAAATTTGAAGAAAAATGATACCAAACAACTACCATTTTCAAGTATTCAATATTGATGTTGATAACAGCATGTGTTCATCTCGTTACAAAATAAAAGCACAGATATTGCTATCCGGTGATTTGGAACCTATAGTGCTCTCATCACTTTTATTATCGTCTGGGGACCGTAACATATAGCCCAGGAAAAATAGGTAGAGAAAAGGTGAAGTTCGACAAAAATTAGCATAAATATGAAATTTGGTATACACCTTTAGGTGATAATTTCAAATGAAATATCAACAGTTCTCACTCATACCACTTGTTCTAAATATTTTATTCAAGATCAAAAGTCACGAAAAACGGTTTTTCGAAAATATCTTATCAGCGATGCGTTCCATCGTAAAAATAGTCATAAATTATAAAATTGCCTAAAAAAGATTTATATTTGATTTTTCTTCCAAAGCATCATTTGCGAAGTATTGCGGTTTAAAAAACGATGAATACTGCAATGCGCCCCCAATGCGCACAAGTGCGAATACACGCAAACGGACTTACACTCGGCAAAATTAATGCGCTCTTTTCTTTTCTAATTTAGGTACAGATATAGTTCTTATATTGTAAGAAACATGACACTTTGTTTGGCATTTAATTATTAATTTATAGAATTTGCATATGTATGTTTATAGATAAATATAATTTAATATAAAAAGGAAAATAGTTGATGATTGTGATTATGATACATTTCCACTCAAACGATTTCAAAACAAAATAAGCTGAAAAAGGAACAACAAAGTATAAAAAGTAATATGAATTTTTTATGAGTATCTCGAAATCAGATTTACGCAAACAACTCGAGTTTTTAATTTACCCAAACAACCCGAGTCTCACACTGAAACGTAATATGGCAATGTTTCGTTCTGTCACGTAATTTGCATCCCGTGAGTCTGGTAAGTGTTGGTTCTGGTGTGAAATTAACATTAATATTATTAAATAATAGTTCTCCTTTCCACGCCACCTACGAGGCATTTTTTTCGTGGTGTCCCCTGGAGCCATAATCCTCGGGCTGTTCAGATCAAAGAAATGTTGGATTATGTTCATTCGCATTAAAATATTTTAAGATTAATCAGTTCCAAATTTCATAGGAAAAATCATATTTTCATCATCTCTTTTTTCTAAATTGCCTTGTGATTATAATACATTTTCAAATCATTAACTGCAAAGAAGATAAACTAAAAAATTATAATCGTAAATATCTGTTCCAGCTTGTATATCTGTCCGCGTATCACCCTCGGAATAAGTTTCTCAATATTACGAGAAGCACTGTTCTGTCTCTTCTTTTGAAAAACGAGCTGTTTACACCATTGAAGAGTAGTATATTCTTCATCACTTTCTTGTTGTGGACAAGTGAGGCCCTGCTGTACTCGCTAGTGAATGATCTAAAACTACAGTTCTGAGCGATCCTTTGCAGTGAACGGAGGTGTATTAACCGAGCGAACGTGTATTGAAATTATTCATAGTTCTGAGATTGTGCCGTCAATGTTATTATTCAAAATGTCACAATATTGCATCATTTGTCTGTAACTTTTATCAGAAGGTGAAATTGTTGTATTTAAACGAGGAATGAAGACTGATAGTTTCTAGCAATAAAAGAAGCGAACCTACTCAATATTTGGACACGAGTGTACAGCATGGTGTCGACGGAGCAGTGGCGTGCGGCCATCGGCCGTTGGGTAGGAGGTCGTCGCCCGAAGGGCGGATGAGGACCATGCGAAGGCGCTCGCCTTGCGCAGTATATCAGTTTAAGTATTACTTGCATGCTCTTAGTTATAGGTGGCGTCGAACTGAACCCTGGGCCTGGAGAGTTTGCAGGCTAGAGTGAGGGATTTGTTGGCCGGGCAAACCAAAATCCTCTCAGATATCAATTGATATCGAGAGAGGGTGGAGGTACTGGAGTGCCGGGTTGTTGCTTTGGGGGAAGAAAACCAATTTCTATCTCGCAAGGTCGACTACCTGAAGAACCAGTCCCGGAGAAATAACATTTTGATCTTCGGCGTGCCGGACCGACAGTGTGAGTCGTGGCACGACTCCGAGAGCCATGTGCAGGGTCTTGCACACCAACTGGGGGTGCAGCTTGATGATCGGGACATCGAGAGGGCGCATCGAGTAGGTCGCAGAGTAGGCAGAAGGACTATTGTTGTAAAGCTGACCTCATACAAGAAGCGGGAGGAAATGTTGAAGGCGGCAGCTAAGTTTCTGCGTGGCTCTCCTTTGCGAGTGTCAGAGGATTTCTCCGCGACTGTGCGCCAAACGCGCTCTAAACTTGGTCCGTATTTGCAGGACGCGCGGAAGGAAGGTTTCAGAGCCAGTATCCGCTTTGATGCAAGGGCGATATTTGTGGTGCAAGGGCGATACTACTCGCTCGCGCAACTAGAAGCCTTCCCGAAGGGTCAGCGTCCTGAACAAGTGACCAACCCGAGCGATTCATCGTCGGCGGCGACGCAGTCACCACCTCCACCACCACCGCTGGCGACTGCTGCGTCATCGTCGCTTCACCAGCGGTAGCCCTTGCCGCCGCCACAGCCCTCAGCGTCGGTTCAACTTTTGTCCTCGTTACGAGCCTCACCACCATCGCCGATAGTGACGGAGAAACGCTGTTCTGGAAACGGGAACGAGCGCCCTCGCCCCTCTTCCTCGTTGCCAGTGCGCCAGCGCCAACAACCCCCTCCCACAGAGGCCAGAGTCACCCGACAACAGGCAGCACAGTGGACGCCCAAAGCGGTGACTAATCACTCCGGAGAAAAACCCAAAACAGGTAGAGCGCAGAGGCGGCAGTGGGACGTATTTCATGCAACTCTGACGATAGGGTGCTGGAATGTGGAAGGTCTGAGGAAGAAGCTTTGACACAGTTTTCTGGGTTTCCTTGATAAATTTGACTTTTGGAGCTTGGTCGAGACTTGGTCAAAGCAGGGAGATGAAAATAATGTATATGGATTCGCAACCGTAGCAAAACATCTTAAGAGAACGGGCAGGCGCGGAGGACATCTTGGTGGAGTCGCAGTTATGTACAAAAATGAACACTCAAATCGGTGTGACGAAATGAAAACAGAAATTGATAATACCTTATGCATTAAAGTACTAATTGCCGACACTGAGTTACTAATAGTAATTGTTTACAGACACGGGGATAAGTCAAAGTACCACAACGAAATCATTTATACAGAAATGAGCCAGTTGATAAATAGTTTCGAAAATAAATACCCCAACGCGAGTATAATCATAATGGGAGATTTTAACGCGCGAATCGGAGAAAATAATTTCTCATCACCGTTTGACGATGATTTCCCGCTTGTAAACGTGAGAAATAGTAAAGATAAAAACTTGAATCCGGAATGGCGAGACCTATAAAATGTCTGCAGCATACACAACCTAACTATACTAAATGGTAAGTACGGATCAGATTTAGACGGGAATAAAACATTTATTAACGAAAACGGGGAAAGTGTGATAGATTACGCGTTAGTCACCGAAAATTTATTACAATATATAGACGACTTTCGAATTGAACCCAGAATAGACTCACATCATATGGCCGTATGTGTGAAAATCTATTTTTCACATCAAAACACTTCAGTAACACCCGCACACATGGAGTAACACCCGCACAAAATTAGTAAAGTACAAATGGAATGACGACAAGAAATCGGTCTATAAGGCGAATTTCTCAATGAATCTAGGAATGTTACGTAACGATTTCCAAATTAAACTCGCGGTTCAAAATTACAACGTTGCAGCGGACTCCATAATACATTGTTTTCAAAAATCAGGGTCGACTATGAAAATAATTCAGGGGAACAAAAATTCAGGAAAACATTCGGTGTGGTATAATGATGCCTGCAGATATGCAAAAGCATCCGCAAAATCTGCCCTGAAAAAGTATCAGTGGTTAGGTGGGATAGAATTGCGTAAATTTTATCTTAAACTCTGCGGAGAATATAAACACATAGTTAAGGAATGTAAACGAACCTGGCAACAAACGGAAGCTGAACGTCTCAGAGAAATATTATTAAAAAAAGTAGTCGCGACATATGGGATACAATTCGTAAATTAAAACGAAATAAAATTATATCAAATGGAATGGAATGGGAAATGCACTTTAAAAATCTTCTAGCAGTAATAGATAACACATCCCGAAGTAGTAACGAAATAGAAATAATATTTACAACCGATGAAGTGTTTGAATGTGATGCGTGTATTACATCACATGAAATATCTTTTGCCATTCGCGATATAAAAAAATATAAAGCGTCTGGAGTAGATGGTGTTCCTTCCGAATTTATTAAGGAACTAACAATGATATTGTGCCATTTTTAACCGACTTTTTAAATTACATCTACAATGGTGTTTTTCCAGACTCATGGACCACAGCTGTAATACAACACACACACACACACACACACACACACATATATATATATATATATATATATATATATATATATATATATATATATATATATATATATATAAACAAAGGAAATAATAAACGATCCAAATAAGTACTGTTCTGTACTGTTCTGTTCTGTTCTGTACAAAATTCTGTACTGGAGATTACAACTCTGGGCCGAGAAAAAAATACTCTCGTCGTTACAGGCTGGTTTTAGAAGCAACAATAGCACAATAGATTATTTATTTTATGCACGTTAGCCGAGAGAGAAACTTGAAAGAAACGCGGAAAACTTTAAAGCTTGTTCGTAGATTTTGAGAAAGTTTTCGACACTGTGAACAGAGACATCCTTTGGTGTACATTAGCGGACAAAGGAGTGTCAAAAAAATTCCTACGTACTTTGCAAGCTTTATATTGCTCTGACAATGCATACGTTAAAACAAATCTACGAACACTACACTAACTCCAACTTTTCAAGAAACTCAGGGAGTAAAACAGGGATGTGTTCTCTCTCCGTTGTTATTTATATTAATTATTAACTATATAATAGAAAAATTATGTGAGGCATTCACAGATGCCCCAACAATAGGTGCTCCTCCTGAACAGAAACAGATACCGGGGTTGCTATTTGCGGGCGATCTTGTTCTATTCTCCACAACACCGTCGGGACTTCAGATAGGTGTAGATACGTTGGGGCTGTTCTGTGATAAAATGTCTATACATATAAACACACATAAAACCAAAGTCATGGTATTCAAAAACGGATGGATGTTTAGTAAAAATGAAATTTGGAATTACAAACGTCAACTTCTCGAGAAAGTTAAAGATTACACTTATCTAGGCGTCAAAGTAAGCATGAACGTAACCTGGTCAAGACATATACAAAAATCGAAACAAAAAGGCATGTATGTTCGAAATGAAATCCAAAGAAGTACTGGTACTATCCCTGACATCGATCCTAGGATTGTAGTAGCAATGTTCACGTCACTATTCGTACCTGCAGTAGCGTATGGAGCTGAAATATGGGGTGTTGAGGAATGCGCATCACTTAATTCGCTTCAAAATAAATTCTCGAAAAATACTCTTGGCGAGTATTTTTCAAGAATTTATTTTGAAGCTAACAGTGTTAGTACAGCCTCCGAGTACAGCTGTGATACTCTTTGGGAATTTGGAGTTTTACTGTTAGAAGTAAAAATGAAGATGAGAGCCATTAAATATTAGGTTTCAATAAGAAGTGGGGAAAGGAACAGCAATATATACGATTGCTACGAGTTAACATGTAACGATGGGTGGGGTCAAAAAATTAGAACTATAATCGAAACTACCTGTCTAGGACACTTGTGGCAGACAGCTCCGGCGAGATATGATTATAAATTAATTATTCAGAGACTTGAAGACATAGAGAAACAAAACATAATGGCTGAGAGACAGGAAAAGAGGTCACTAATCGTGAAGAATATTGTGGCAGGAAACTGTGGGCGAAAACCTTACACAGATAAATTAAACAAGGTAGCAAGACCAGGTTACGCTTGGTTTCGACTTGGGGGATGGAAATTAAGGAAATTGAGATGGGATCGAGATTCGCAATGCCCTTTTTGCACGAAACAAAAATACTGGTTTCACATTCTGCTAAATTGCGTTAACACTGAAATAAGTCGAAAAAAGTGGCTTCTTGAGGGGGGATGCAATTATAAACCAAGAAATTACACTCTAGCTTTTGAAATAATGCGAGATAATAGAATCTCCGTTACTTTACTCCTTGGCAAGTTTCTGAGTATGGTTTGAAAAAAGAGGGAGGCGGAACTGATGAAGGAGATTGACCAGAATGAACACACTTAATTTAAATCTGTTTAAATTATTATTGTTATTATTATTATAAGTGATATTAGTAGTAATATTATTATTCTATTTTAGTCTGTTTTCATTTATTTAAAAATGTGGACATGTGCGGATATGGGTCCATGTACATGTACGTATATATAGGTAAATATGTAAACAAGATTTATTTGGGTATGTTAGTATGTATGCATGTTATTTGCCCTGCAGATAAGTATGTATTCTTTCTATGAATTTATTTGATTCTGCCGCCGAATGTTTTTGTTCTGTTACAGGTTTCCAGTTACCAACCAGATTCTTTTTATGCTTAGCGCGCTTGCCCTAACCGTTGGTTTTCCGTGGTTCCCAAAGGTGCTCAATGAACGAAACAGTCACTTAAGTAATATAACAATAGCTGAGATTAAAAATTAAAATTAATATTAAAAAATAGTAGTGAGAGTAAAAACATTTCCTATTATAACTTATTAACACTTATTAATTTCTTTTTCCGCTACTGATATCATTTACCTACCAAATAATCGAAATAATTTAATACCTCGAATTTTAGTTACTGTTTCAGTTCATTGAGAGTAAATACTAGGGTATAGTATGCACAGCCCACGGTACATTTTAGGGCCTCTGTAAGGCGCACGGTTATTAAGTCCTGCCATATATATTGCATATATTATTTTTGTTAAAATAAAGCCCTTTTGAATTGAATTGAATATATTAGAAAATAATATTTCCTTGTACCTTAAATTTTTCATGAATTATTGAAACAGGTTTGAATACACACAGATATCTGTTCACTAATGTTTGCTGTCACAATTACTTTATATATGTTTACCCTATTAAGAGAGAAAAAAGTATAAAATAATTCTGTTACGAACCAATTCGGTTCGTAAAGACGCTACGTGTTCGCCAGAGCGCTACTGTGTTTTTGTAGTGAACATTGTGTTTATATTTTCCAACTAGGTGGCAGCACAAGCGTACTATGCATACTCCATGGAATCATACATGTAATCTTAAAGAAACAGGATTATGGCCAGTTTATAAAAGAACCTCCTGAAACTAATTAACCAGAATGATACATCAGTATTCTCCTTCCTGTGTTACTAATAAATTCACTTACCTCGATTATGTCAGCCATATAATCCTCTCCTCGGCACCACGATCCAAGATCTACTTTAGGATACTCCCAGGGTTTGTCACCTTAAATCAAAATGTTCTCATGAAAAATACGTTAAAATTTATAATAACTAGAAACTCGGAAATGGCATATATCAACGCCACCGTTTCAAAAATGTTAAAAATTGATTAGATGAAATTAATTTAAATGTAATGAGAGATCAGTAATGGTTGAGATTGTTACTAGATTAGTAAGAACAAGAAGTTGTGGAATTGGGTGTGTGCTTCAGTACTTCCATAACGATACACACATAAATATATAAGGAGCTCTGCAAACACCTTGTTGGTGGCAAAGCGGTCATAATGACTAATGGCCAATTAAAATGTAAAAAACAGCAGGGCTAAGTACTCGACATTAGAGTACAATTTTTTAAATTAGTTTTTCGATTTTAAAATTAGTAATATTATTCAATCTACATAATTTTTGAAATCTCTAGAACAAAATTAAACCGCAGAACACATTCGTTGATCTCTAGAACAAAGTATGTCAAACACGATCTTTTATTAGCTTTTGATGACGTTGAATATTACATTTTACTGTTTATTTGTTTTTCATATTTATTTTACTTACTCTCCTGACTTTGTTTGCTTTCCCCAAGTCCCCATTTTGGACTTTACCCCAACAAATTGACTGGTTGGTTTCTTTTCTTTTTTTGTGGGGTTTTAGGGTTCGTCAAGGTCATTAGAGACAGTGGTCGGTTTCAAACACAGATGCTCTTTGGATTTTAACCCTAGTCAGGGTCAGGAGTAGGCGGTCTAACTCGCATCGACCACGATGTGCGATTATTCGCAATCCAATGCTCTCAATGAGAAATCGCGGAGTAATTTCCTATTTTATGTTGTTTTGTGTACTGTGAGTAAAATTAATTGCGCATGTCTTTGAATGAAGGGCTACATCGTGAGCAAAATGTATTGCCGTGTATTATAATGAAAATTTTTAAAATGTTAGTAGGTGATAGTAGGGCGAGTTTTCTACAATCCAAAATTTAAATCTATTGCATATCTCTCTCATACTTACAATATATATCTTAAGTATATCATATAGTTTTTCGTTTGTATTATTTGTTCTCCAATTTTAAATATCGCGTCCGCTGTCCACATTCATCGTAAATATCTTCATTATATATCGTAATATATCTTTATTAATATATCGTAATTTAATTCGTCTCCATACCATCAGTGAGCTAAAAATGCTTCAGTAGTATTAACTATAACTAAGAAATTATTTCATTGCAATAATTAAATCTCTTTTTAGACAGATAATTATTTTACTAGTAGTTGTCGCTTTTCTTGTTTTTTGCCTGCTTTTGTTGTAACTTATTAACCAAATCACAAGCATGGACGCCACTTTTTGCAATATATCGATACTCGTATCAGTGCTCTGGAGGTCAATAAAACACAAATGGTGGTTAGATAACAGTTAAGGATTTTCGCCGTCATTCAATTACTGTCACCCGGTTCGACTCAAAACACATGCACTACCTCATCTCTTCACACAAAATGAGTTAAGCTTGTTAGGAGCCATGTCCCATTTACCACCTTTACTCACTTCTTTCATCCCATCTCACTCCGAATTATTATTAAACCCTTCTCTCAAACCCCGAACTAGCCAGAACAACCGTCAAAAAAACACGTAAAATTGTGCTGCCCAATACTGTATAAGACAACACTTCCACGCAAAAATCTAGCGTTCTAATTTTAGCTGATTACCATGACCGCCGTATGTCCTCCATTCTGCGTGAAATTGTTCCCAATCACTTCTTGAAGCCAAACGCTCGTTTGGCTGAAGTTATCAGAGAACTGGACACTCACACGGAACAATACACAGAGCGGAACACCACAATAATTATTGGTGGGCAGAATGACATAAATGTGGGAGGTCAATTCAACCCTAGTAAACATTTACCAAAACTAAAATAAGTCTCTCAACGTACTAACATCATACTTTATAGACTACTTGCACGCTACAACATGCCACACTTGAACGACTAATTTAACAACGCAAACATCACTCATTCATTTTTTAGCGCAAACATCACTCTAACACAGCACCAGAAAGACACAAACATCATATTTGTTGATCTGCAATCCCACCTTTCCGCCATGGACTTTATTCGGCACGACCTTGATCTGAGAGTGTCTGGGAAACAACGCTTCGCTTCTCTCTTAGCTACATACCTTCCCTTACCTCCTTCACCAGTCACTTCACCTAACCCAAATCCACCACTCACCCCTATTGCTACCTCAACACTTTCTCCATCTCTCCGCATTCTCCCGCCCTGACCTGTCTCTACTCCTTAACTCACCTTTCTCGTCCAAACTCATTGCATCTGCCCATCCACGCCGTCTTTCGCCTCCAAACACGGTTATAACTTGTGATCGAGAGTTAGATGCGATGATCGAAAATGACAATTATATTCAAATTCTTCTCACCCATCTCAACCCAATTACGTCTTTCGAAAAAATAAAATATCTTTCATAATCATGTACAGTC